>CM077190.1:23846530-23921530 GCA_039654105.1 Coreius guichenoti
TCCCTTTGACGTCATAGATCACACTTTGAAAAACCTGTCGTTTGCTGGGCCTGGTGTCAATAAAAGCTTTTATTGGACTAACAAGGAAGTTTTCAGTTCTGAAACTTAAAGGATATTCTTATAGTATGATGACCTCTTATGTGTCAAAAGCTCAAGGAAAATTTGATTTCTCAGTTCATGACCCCTTTTAAGTGACATGACGGATCTCTGTAGCGCCTCAGTTCAAGCGGCACGTAACCTGATCAACTTTTTCGCTTTACTACTAGTTACAGCACAAAATAAACATGAATGAACATAAATTGTTGAAAGATACAGTACAACTAACCGAAATCCGTATCATGTCTCATGTAATCGCTCGATCAGTGGAACAGTGGAAAGATGTCAATAAAACAGCTTGTAAACAATGTCACGTCACATTTACCTCAGAAAAGCCATTTAATGTCCATAAATTTGTAAGTCAAATAGAAAAAATAACTGATGAAATATATTGCTAAATATATGAGCATTTTGCTAAATTTATGCACCATATTACATATTCATAATTTTTTTTTTTTTTACTGTTCTTCAATATTTAATGCATGTTTAAATAAATACATTAAGTTTTTATGACAACCACCATTTAAATGTTTATATTTCAAAAAATGAATTGGAGTAGAAATATAATTATTCAATTATAAAGTTAGTATTATAACTGTATTATTTAAAAAATTCCCTGTGAGTAATTTAGGTGTTTGTATACAAATAAGTTATTTTGAACCTTCAATAGTAATGTAGTACCAACTGACTCCCTGTACAGTTTACAGCATTAGTTGAGATTGTTTTTCCTTGCAAAAATTTGCCTTTTACTGAACCTGATATATATCCAAATTAATCGAATTGCAAGCTTGTGAATAGAAACTAAATCAAATCATGAAATTTGTGTCAATACCCAGCCCTATATTTTACTATCATTGAGATGCCATTAAAGTTATTATTTTTTGAATTCATTTCCATTTTTATTTTAACCTTGGTTGAAGTTTTAGTAATTGTGATTTGTTTGTTTTTTTTGTGCTCTTTGGTAAAAAATTTTACGTTTTGATTTTTTTTTACTTTATGGAAATGGTTTGACACTTGGTATGTAAACAAAAAAAAAAAACGTGGACATGAGTTGAAAAGGTTAAATGATCCTAAAAAAGTCAAACTTGTACTTCTTCGCAGTGAAAAATGACTGGCATAGAAATGAAAGGGAATTTAAAAAAGAACAAAAACGAAATAGAGACTTTTTGGGGGGCATCTACAAATCAGCCACAATGCATAAAAAATACAGCAATGAAGCGGTTGACTGAAAAAATAATACAAATAAGAAAAAATATTGATTATTGAATATATGGATTGATTAATTGTATTATAAAAATTATGGAAACAATTATGGATCATAATTATTGCATAAATACTGCTTTAAATTAAAAATATTATTGAACAAAAATATATTACATAGATTTTACTGAAAAAAAGGTAACATTTGAGGTGTTTGGCCACTTTTGAGGAGTATGATTGTGTGACCCATAAAGGGTTAGTTCATCCAAAAATTAAAATTCTGTCATTAATTTCTCACCCTCATGTCGTTCCAAACCCGTAAGACCTTCATTTATCTTCGGAACACAAATAAAGATATTTTTGATGAAATCCAAGAGTTCTCTGACCCCTCCATAGACAGCAATTTAATTGACACTTTCAAGGCCCAGAAAGGTAGTAAAGACATTGTTAAAATAGTCCATGTGACTACAGTGGTACAACCTTAATTTTATGAAGTGCTAAGAATACTTTTTGTGTGCAAAAACAAACAAAAATAAAAACTTTATTCAACAATTTCTTCACGTCTGTACTAGTCTCCTGCGAAGTTTACGTTGTAAATACAGTTCAGCTCCTGCGTCATCATCACGCATGCGTTGTGGTGCTCACGTGAACAGCATCGGCTGCCGTAGAACTCGAAAGAGCTGCACTGTTGCGTAAACTGCGTAGGAGACTGACACAGGCTGAAATTGTTGAATAAATTCATTATTTTTGTTTGTTTTTCGCACAAAAAGTAAAGTATTCTCGTCGCTTCATAAAATTAAGGTTGAACCACTGGGAGTCACATGGACGATTTTAACGATGTTTTTAATACATTTCTGGGCCTTGAAAGTGTTAATTACGTTGCTGTCTATGTGGGGTCAGAGAGCTACTGGATTTCATAAAAAATATCTTAATTTGTGTTCCGAAGATGAATGAAGGTCTTTTACGGTTTTGAAACGACATGAGGGTGAGTAATTAATGACAGAATTTTAATTTTTGGGTGAACTAACCCTTTAAATGAGGAGCACCAGAGGGTTCAATGTGTCTATATAGTTTTCATAATTTTTTTAGTGTTAGTTATTTAAGTACATCAACTTAAACAAATTAAAAAAAGGAATGTTGCTTCTGAAACCAGCTGAAATAAGTGTTTTATATTTTATTTTACTTAAATGAACAAAACTTTTTTTTATGGTTTTAGTTAACTATAATAAGTAACCCTGCATACACCTAATGCATTATCTACTATACCATAGTCTGTCTGAATACTCAATTCTGATTGGCTGGAAGGTTTTGAAAAAGTTTAATGCACAGGTAGTTCCAAGTCAGTTTAATCACGGTTCTACAGTATATTAAAGCGCTGCTTTCATTGAAGTGCACCCATACGTCCCTTGCACACAGAGATCGGAGATCACATTGCGTGCACAGAAACTTGTCAACGCTGCCCTGCGACTTTTATTAAGAAATTAGCTTCGCTACTGAATCGCTACATTCTATTACTTAGCAATGAGGCTGTAACCATTGCTGTTTTTGAAGTAATTAAACTCACAGCTTCATTGCTAGTAGAGAGATGCTGCACAGACACAGGTAATTCAAACTAACTTATCTCTCTCTCATTCAAAGGATCCACGATTTGAATGTACCTCCGCTTTGCGTCGGGCGGTTCTTTGCCTCCACGTCGTGCATTAAAATATCATCACACATGACAAACGCACGTTAGTTGCTCAAATCCACTTACGTGAATGAATCCCGTGTATTTCTTATCAATTTCCACCAGCTGTTGATCGGATTTATTCCTCATTGTGGGTTCCGAGTCCGTTCCCATGGCGATAAGATACGGAACACACTGATAGAGGTGGAAACAAGAAAATTAAACTAAAGAAACTTTCAGACTGGTTTTGGGAGAGTTTGTGCAGTGGCTACATACCTGTACGGGATGAATGAGGCCTTGGTTGAGCGTCAGGGCGATTACATTGAGGGCAAAGTGCCGCACGCTGGATTGCGTGTGGAAAAAGCTCTCTAGCACCTGCTTGAGGTAGAGCTGCATGATAGAACTGCTCATGCCAGAAGAGATGTCACCCATCTCTTTCAGGTCCTCCTGCTTAGACATCTTCTTCCCTGCAAAGTCCAAAGAAATAGAATGAGAATTGGATAGCTACTACCAAGTTGAATTGAACACAGACAAGAATGTGCTTTATAAACGACACTCACACTCCCTGTCGGCTTCCTGCATGCGTGAGTCCTCCTCCTGCAAGTAGGTCTGGAGGTTCTTTAGCACCTGGATCTTCAGATTCACAGACGTTTTCCTGTCAGCCAGGAGGAGGTTGTAGAGGTTTTTCACATCCAAAGCAAACATTAGGCCTGGGTGCTGGATGAACAGGAACCCTGGAGAACCAACAGATCAGTTAAGTTCACTGTGAATTCAGTTAAAGGTAAAAACAGGAAATTCAGTGATTATGGAGAGCAAATATTTACCTAGACCAATAATGGCTTTGGTCTGCACCTCCTCATCCTCGTTCTTAGTGAAATACAGCAGCAGCTCCAGCACTTTGTCCTTTATGACCACCTAAAAAAAGAGGAAGACCGTTAACCAAACAGGTCAAAGAGTGAATCTCATGAAAATATGTCCAGGTTACATTTGATAGAAAATAAAACATACTTTAGGAGACTTTTTTAAGCACATTTCAGCCAAAACGCTCATTACCATAACGTGTCTGGATGTTTCTTTTTTATATTATTTTTTTTACAAATTATTCTCATTACTGTCAATTGTGATTCTCATTTCTGTAATACAGTACTTGTTATAGTTTTAAATGATTTAAATCAGCATTAGAAGCAGAAATTATGTACATAAACATACATTTTTCATCTTTTTCACAGCAATAAGAGATTTTTTTGAGAATCTTTAAAAATAAACTGATAATTGATTTAAACAAAAAAAAAAAAACGCTGTAACTATAATACATAATAAACTGAATAGAATTTATTTATTTAGATTTTGGGATAAATAAAACCCATCCTTGAATATAATAAAATTACTTAAATGTATTTATTTGATTTAAATTATTTAAAAAGTACGTAAATGAAACATGATTGAAATCATTTAAATAAATGAATACATAAATTTGACTACTTGGTTTCACTGATGTATTACAAATAGCTGTCTACTTTTATTAATGCATAAAATATTTCCTAAATACAAAAAAGAAATTATTAATCATTGTAATTATAATATATATTTAAATTAATACAAATGAATTCCCGAAATCAAAATAAATAAATTCTAAAGACCTGTTCTTTGTTTTAAATACATTTTGGAATGAAAAAAAACTCTTGACAAGTTGTGTGAGATTAACTGAAATACAGAAGCATTCCTTGATCTAAAAAAACAAACTAGTGCTGGGCAATCGATTAATCGCATCCAAAATAAAAGTTTGTGTTTACATAATATATGTGTATGTACTGTGTATAATTATTATGTATATAAAAATAAACACACATGCATGTATATATTTAAGAAAAAATTGCATGTATATGTATATATATATATATATATAAAAAAATATATATATATTTTATATATAAATATAACATTTTTCTTAAATATATACATGCATGTGTGTGTATTTATATATACATAATAATTATACACAGTACACACACATATATTATATAAACACAAACTTTTATTTTGGATGCGATTAACCGTTTGCCCAGCATTAAAATAAACAAATTAATTAATTTGACTACACAATTCATTACAATCTATTATAAAAAGCTGACTACATTTATTTAATGCATAAAAATATTTCCTGGGATTCAAGACTTTTATAATTCAGAAATTATCTCCTGTGACTGAGGATCTAACCTTATTACTGCCTTTGAACTCCTCTTGGTCAAAGTCAAAGTGTCGACACAGGGCCCCCACAGTGAAAAGCGAACGCAGCAGTGCAGGTTTATTAGAGGCCAGTACGGTGCTGTTTGGGTCTTCCTGATGCTGCAACTTCAGCTTGTTTAGTGCTCCTTCACATGGAAGAAGAAGAAGAATTTTGAAGTGATTAACACTCCAGGATCATAGAAGAGCAAAAGGATCCTGACAGGTTTTGAAATGTACTCACCATAGTATCGGTTGAAACAAGACCACACAAACTTGAAGTTATGGGTGACTTTATTGACGACCGCCCCGAGACAGCTCACACAGTGCTGCACAACCTGCGGAAAACAAATGAGATGGCATTGTGAAGCTGCTGGCGTATTAAATGCTGGACATCAGAGCTGCTGATACTCTCACTTCAACTGACCGTCATGCCGTATTTGATGATGAGTTTCATTAGGTCTTCTTCCATGGTGGTGAGAAAGCTTTCACTCGGATGATCCATCAAAGGAACAACAAGCTCCAGGATTTTAGCCACATTACAGATCACCATAAAATCACTCTGAGTCTGTAGGGACACAATAAGCACCTTCACTCTCTAGCCTCTAGATGGCAGCATGACACCACATTGCAGTACATCCTAAGTTTCTCCACAGCATACTCACATTACACTTTGTGGTCAGGTACGGCTGCATAGTCATAGCGTGTTTTACCATCAGCTGGGGTCGGATCTTGCTAAACAGGTACAGTGTGGTAATACAAGCCACTAGGCAACTGGAATTCAACCCCTTATTCTCACAGTCTGCAAAACAAGAACAACTCCTCACCAAAAGTTCAACTAAGGTAAATCCTTTGCTTCATAATTGAATACAGGTCTTACCAGCAAGTGACTCCTCATATTTCAGAATATGCTCCACGAGACTGTCCACCAGCTGAACACAAGCCTTCCTGGCCGGTTTGTACGAGGCATCCTCCTCTGATTTCAGCAACTGTGACGACATAGATTACAACAAGGGTTAGGATATAATTTATCCAAAAAAAGTACATTGATTACAGTAAAAACTTTCTCTGGAGTAACCTGTGACTAAAGCTGCAGTCACATTTATAGACACTCTGCAAAATTTGTGGGCGAAATCCAGTCATTTCAATAGTACAGTAATTCGAGCAACGGTAGTTTTGTGTGAGGAAGAAAGTTCCCCAGGCAAATTTTGTTCATGTTTAAAGGATTAGTTCACTTTAAAATGAAAATTACCCCATGATTTACTCACCCTCAAGCCGTCCTAGGTGTATATGACTTTCTTCTTTCTGATGAACACAATCGGAGTTATATTAATAAATATCCTGACTCTTCCAAGCTTTATAATGGCAGTGAACGGGCTCACGAGTTTGAAGCTCAAAAAAGTGCATCCATTCATAATTAAAAAAGCGAGAAAAAAAAACGTAACCGACGTGACGTATGACTAGGACATAGTGTAAGCGTTTTGAACTGCGAGAGGCATTACACTTTTTTCGTAAGTTGAATACGGAAGGCGGTCTGGCAGAAGATAGGTATTTTATTTTATAAAGTTTTAAATATTTTTCTTACAAAAACCCATGGATTCGCTTCAGACGGCCTTTATTAACCCCCCGGAGCCGTGAGGAGTACGTTTATGATGGATGAATGCACTTTTTTGAGCTTTAAACTCGTGAGCCCTGTTCACTGCCATTATAAAGCTTGGAAGAGTCAGGATATTTATTAATATAACTCCCATTGTGTTCATCAGAAAGAAGAAAGTCATATACAACTAGGACGGCTTGAGGGTGAGAAAATCAAGGGGTTCATTTTAAAGTGAACTAATCCTTTACATTTTCTGCACTGACCAAGAGAATGCTGCCTGGTTTGAAAGTGGCTTAGGTGCGAGCTGTGCTTTATACGTCACTATGCTATTGCCAATAGACAATGGACATCTTTTGTCTGTGAAATTTGTTTGTCAGAGTCAAAATTGACAACTTCCTACTTCAAAAAGTGGAAGAACAGAATGGATTTAAAATATTTTGCTTATGTATCACCCCTTTTAAGATTGAAACCTACAACCTTTCCAGTTACAATCCCATGCTGCGTTCACGCCAATTGTCTTAATTACCGTAAATAAAGCTCTGAATGCTTTCAAATTGCTCTCGCGGTACTTTGATTTCATACACCGATTGTTCTGCACAGAGCTGCTTCAAGTTGAACACACCTTAAATCTGCAGTGGTCAGGTGGTACAGCAGTCATGTGGTACAAGTCGTAACTCTCACAAAATGACGTGGTAATTACAAGTTCTACAAGAATGTGAAGGATTTTTACAGTTCAGAATCGTTACGTAATTACAACATGGCGTGAACGCACATCCAGATCTCTGAGAACCTCTAAATTACCTAATTAAAGCAAAACAGTCAAGATTTGAACAAATCAAAATTGTCCTTGAACCATAGATGGGCAACTTACATTCTGAAGCAGCTGTTCGAACCAGTCGTAACCAGAATCCCTGCAGGCAGCGACCTGAGAGACAATGATTTATGTCAGAGGGACATAATGTGACCTTAAACTTCAAGTATTAATGCACACATCTTGGGGTCAGATAGTTTTTAGCCTGCTCTGCAGATCCTTACCACGTCTGTGATGTTGAGAATCTTGCGAGTCATGGCCTCTTTATCATGATTAGGTGTAGGAGTGAACCAGAGCTTCTGAAACGTCTCATTCACCAATTTCTGAAGAAGACAAATAAATAAATAAATAAATAAATAATAATAATAATAATAATATTATTTAATAAATAAATAAAATGAGACACACACACACACACACACACGTCTACACATATAAACACTTACACACTTTTATATATACACATATATTGTATATACACACACTTTTTTGGTTACAATAGGGCTGCACAATAATAAAATTATAAATAAATAAAATGTAAAATAAAATTATAAACAATATAAAAATGTAGGGGTCTAAATAGACAAATACACTATATTGCCAAAAGGTTTGGGACGCCTGCCTTTACATGCACATGAACTTTAATGACATCCCATTCTTAATCCGTAGGGTTTAATATGGAGTTGGCCCACCCTTTGCAGCTATAACAGCTTCAACTCTTCTGGGAAGGCTTTCCACAAGGTTTAGGAGTGTGTTTATGGGAATTCTTCTAGAAGCGCATTTGTGAGGTCAGGCACTGATGTTGGACGAGAAGGCTTGGCTCACAGTCTCCGCTCTAATTCATCCCAAAGGTGTTATACCGGATTGAGGCCAGTCAAGTTCCTCCACACCAAACTCGCTCATCCATGTCTTTATGGACCTTGCTTTGTGCGCTGGTGCGCAGTCATGTTGGAACAGGAAGGGGCCATCGCCAAACTGTTCCCACAAAGTTGGGAGCATGAAATTGTCCAAAATGTCTTGGTGTGCTGAAGCATTAAGAGTTCCTTTCACTGGAACTAAGGGGCCAAGCCCAACCCCTGAAAAACAACACCACACCATAATCCCCCCTCCACCAAACTTTACACTTGGCACAATGCAGTCAGGCAAGTACCTTTCTCCTGACAACCGCCAACCCAGACTCGTCCATCGGATTGCCAGACAGAGAAGCATGATTCGTCACTCTAGAGAACACGTCTCCACTGAGTCCAGTGGCGGCGTGCTTTATACCACTGCATCCGACGCTTTGCATTGCACTTGGTGATGTAAGGCTTGGATGCAGCTGCTAGGCCATGGAAACCCATTCCATGAAGCTCTCTACGCTCTGTTCTTGAGCTAATCTGAAGGCCACATGAAGTTTGGAGGTCTGTAGCTATTGACTCTGCAGAAAGTTGGCGACTTCTGCGCACTGTGTGCCTCAGCATGCGCTGACCCCGCTCTGTGATTTTACGTGGCCTACCACTACATGGCTGAGATGCTATTGTTTCCAATTGCTTCCACTTTGTTGTAATACCACTAACAGTTGACCGTGGAATATTTAGTAGTGAGGAAATTTCACAAATGGACTTATTGCACAGGTGGCAACCTATCACGGTACCATGCTTGAATTCACTGAGCTCCTGAGAGCGACCCATTCTTTCACAAGTGTTTGTAGAAGCAGTCTGCATGCCTAGGTGCTTTATTTTATACACCTTTCGCCATGGAAGTGATTGGAACACCTGAATTCAATGATTTGGAGGGGTGTCCCAATACTTTTGGCAATATAGTGTATATATATTTTTGTGTATTTAGGCCCCTACATTTTTCATATATATACTAAATAAAACTAAATACATTTTTTAAAGGAGAAAAACAATCACAAACCTTGATGCCTTCTTCGTCATTGACCCTCCTGATCATCTTTACACACATTTCTGTGATCTTGTTGAAGGTGGGCTGCTCCAGACAGATGTCTCGCAGGATTTTAATAACCCTCTTCCTCACACTGATGCCCGTGTCCTGAAGAAAACACATTTGCCAGCACAAATCAGCCTACATTTCTAACTGAAAATAACATTATATATTAAATTTACAATAATAAAACAGTAATTATCGCTATATAAACCCAGACAGAGTGATGGATGTGAAGCGGAGGGGTCTTGTATCATCCTGAAGTGGTTTATTTCATGACTATTGCCAAATAAATAAACAAACAAATAAATAAATAAATTGATGTGAAATATTGATTTATATATAGATGTTGTTAAAAAGGAGAAAAATACAAAACATTTGGAATGTTTTAAATTTAAGACTTTTTAAGACCATTATGAATTAAATTTAAGACGTATATAACGCAATAAAAAAAAAAAAACATACAAAGGAAATGCATAATCACAAAATTACTTGCAAAGCAAATTAATTTATTCAAATTGAACAAAGTATTAGTAAACTTGCACTTCCTCATAGCTCAATCCCACCAGGATTTCACTATATATATATATATATATATATATATATATATATATATATATATATATATATATATATATATATATATATTTATTTATATTTATATTTTTTTTTTTTATATAGATCAAAATGACTGATTTTGTGGTGGTCATTTCCAGAAATTTGCATGGTTTCTTTTTCATAATTAGGATGCCACATTTACCATATTATTATGTTAGATGCACAATAGTCACACATGGCAATAAAACAAACAAAATGCATTAATCTTGTTTGGTATTACAAAAAAAGGCTGGTCCAGTGGTGTGCTATCTAGCTTTAATAACATGATCGCTTAGAGTGGGAAATATGACTGAAGTCTTACAAGTAATAGCAATTGCCTAATATAAGTAAAAAGTTCTCAAGTAATTAAGTAATCAAGTAAATGGTCAGTAATAAAATAAGAACTTATAAACAAATGACAATAGGACAAATAAATACAACATAAAGATAAAGATACAAACAGTGCTTTAAGTTTAGGTAGGCTACTGTTTGTTTTTTCCCCTGTTGTTGTTGTTTGTTTAACATGAACGACACAGACAGGAGCGGGTATAGGCTAGGCTATATTAGGTTGCTTTCACTTTAAGACCTACAGTAATGCGCAGGTCCAATACTGACACACGTCCCGAACTTTTTTACACACGACATAACCGCCAATATGGACATAGGCATAATAATGTGTGTATTTGATCGTTCAAGGGCAAAAAGCCTAGTGATGAATCCTTCTATAAGTTATTTAGTCAAGAGTAGTGAGTGATTTTTTTTTTGTTTGTCTTTTGTTGTTTGATTAACATTAAAACGCAGACAGCAGCGCAGCAGAAATATTACATTATAATCTTGGATTATGCAACAGACATTATACAGCTCAGTGCCTTCACACAGTTAATTAATAAACCATCGGTTTGTTATATCGGCCTTTTTCATGTCATAGCCGATATGGCGATGGTTGTAAATTTATCAAAAAACGGCCGATACATAGGTGCATCTCTAGTTTTAATGATTTTAGAATATGAGAGGGAAGAGACTGCTAACTGCTACTAGAGTTTTTAAACTAGCTATTAAGGAAATCTTTTAGGGTCAAAAGTCAAATAAACATTTTTGCAGTCATTAAACAAAATATTTGTCTGTAAAATGCTACAATACTGAAGTGTATATGTGCAAAGAAAAAGCACAAACCAGGATGCGCTCGATCAGCATGTCGTAATACTGTTCAGTTAGCTGGGGTCGACTCAGTACGAAGCGCCCTAGCAGCTCCACCGCAGCCTCTCTCACACTGGTGGAATTATCCATCAGTCGACCATGAACTCCCCGCTGCATGTCCGACTGCAAACAAGAGCATTAAAAAAAAATGCACATGAGAACATTAAAAAGCTTTAGATTTTTCCAAAAAAAAAAAAAAATGCACCCACCCGCGCCAGAATGCTTGGATCCACCGCAACCACTTCAGAAAGACACTTCATCGCTTTAGTTCTCACTGCTATGGCACTTTCACCAAGAACTCTCAAGATCTACAGACACAAATGTGGAGACGTGTTATTGAGATGCAAATACAATGAGTAATACTGAGAGATGTGGTGACCTCTAACCTGTGTAAGATAAATATCAAAGCTCTGTGCAAACGGCCTCATGGAGGCCAGATATCGCACGATAAGACATGAGTCCTCGTAGTCCACAGTATCCGAGTTGACTCTAGAAAAACGCATAGCAGGTTTCAAAACACTTCAAAACAAGTTTAACAATTGGCTATTTAAAGAGGCCATATTATGCCTCAAAGTCTTTATTTTGTTTTTGGGGTCTACTTAGAATAGGTTTTCATGTTTGAATGTTCAAAAAAAAATTTTTTTCCACATATTTTACATTGTTGCAGCACCTCTCTTCCCAGTCTGTCAGTAATGCTCTGTTTAGTTCCTGTCTCTATGAAGCCACTCCTTCCAAACAGTGCAATGTGCTCTGATTGGTTGGACCAGTGTGTTGTGATTGGTCAACTGCTTTGAGCGCGTTTTAGAAATGTCACGCCCCTTATCATAACCGCGGGTTTTAACACACTAACGCAACTCGCCCCTTTATTTTGTGTATGCCTTAGAATTATTTAAATGAGGAATATTGTGACATGTATGTTTCCAGAAGAAAAAACAAGACTAAAAATCAAGGTGTTTGAGGGAGTTCAGAAACAGTGCGGATTGATAGAGAATAACTGCCTTTGGAGTTGAATTTGTGCTTTGTAATTTTGCAGACCTTTTTCATGCTCAAACAGCAACATTTCTTTAGTGTGTAAAGTTGAAAATGTAAAAAAAAAAAAAAAAAAAAAAAAAGCATAATAGGTCCTCTTTAAGAAAGTTCACTCAAAAAAAAAAAAAAAAAAAATCACTGCTGTTTGTACCTCAGTGAGCTGAATTTCGATGCCGTGGTCTTGATAACAGACCGGAGGAACTTCTTGCGCGCTTCAGCTTTCTGTAAGATCTCACTAGTGCTTTCGACATCCTTGGCATGGTGTGCCCCATCGGACGAATCGTCGTCCCTCTGTGATTTCATGGCTTTCTCCGTCTCAGTGCTGGTATCCCTGAACCACTGCGCGATGTAGAACTTCCGTGCAAACTGTTGGAGATGAAAACATCACAACAATAAAACCACCAGAGGGACTAGTTTTCCCAGAGGATGTCAGAGAAATTTGTGTTTCACAGGCATACTTTGGAATTTTTACTGAGGTTGTGTGAGAAACACAGATATGGCAGATTTAATCGGCATCAAAATC
Organism: Coreius guichenoti; assembly: GCA_039654105.1. Taxonomy (NCBI): domain Eukaryota; kingdom Metazoa; phylum Chordata; class Actinopteri; order Cypriniformes; family Gobionidae; genus Coreius; species Coreius guichenoti. The sequence continues at coordinate 23,859,396 of CM077190.1, forward strand.
ACAGAGCAAATTACCTACCATTTTTCGGCTAACTCAATGGTCCTCTGAGAAATCTAATCCCATCCTAATGCAAATGTCTGTGATTGCTGATGTTGTATTATCCTAATGCTTCTCCTCATGTGTTTTTTGACCTACCTGAGCTACCATTATCAGACGAAAAAATAAAATAAAAGAAAAAACGGCTTAGACTGCCCATTTTAATATCAGTGTCAGGTAAGATGCTTACAGTGCCCTCCACTAATATTGGCTTGGTAAATAAATCTGCATTGTTTATGCTTTTGATCTTTCATTAAAAAAAACAAAAACAAAATTCTAACCTTTCATTGAAGTAAAACAATTGAAGGTGGGGGAAACTCACATTATGAAATAAATGTTTTTCTCCAATGCATGTTGGCTACAATTATTGGCACCCCTAGAAATTCTTATGAGTAAAATATCTCAAGTATATTCCCATTCATATTTACATTTTTTAGCACACCAGGGTGACTAGGAACATGAAATTGTCTAGCTATGACTTCTTGTTTCACAGGAGTATAAATATGAGGAAACACAAAGGCCAAATTCCCTTAATCATTCATCACAACGAGTAAAACCAAAGAATATAGTTCTGATGTGCAGCAAAAGATTGTTGAGCTTCACAAAATAGAAAGTGGCTGTAAGAAAATAGCTAAAGCATTGAAAATCCCCATTTCCACCATCAGGGCAATAATTAAGAAGTTCCAATCAACTAAAGATGTTACAAATCTGTCTGGAAGAGGACGTGTGTCTATATCGTCCTAATGGACAGTGAGGAGGAAAGTTTGAACAACAACCCCTACATCACCACAAGTTGTTTGGGAGGGTTTCAAGAAAAATCCTCCTCACTTCTCCAAAAACAAACTCTAGCATATTCAGTTGTTAGACACGACTAAAACCAGATTATATGGTCAGGTGAAACAAAAAAAAAGAGCTTTTTAAAAAGGATTAAAAGTACCCCATGCCCACAGTTAAATATACTGCTGGATCTTTGATGTTGTGGGCTTATTTTTTTGCTGGTGGTCCTGGACATCTTGTTCAGATACATGGTATCATGGATTCTAGCAAATAACAACAGATTAAAACAAAATCAAAACCTGACCGCTTCTGCTAGAAATCTTATAATGGGCCGTGGTTGGATCTTCCATCAGGACAAGGATCCAAAAATCCCATCAAAATCAAAACAAAAATGTGTCACTAAGCACAAAATGAAGCTTCTGCCATGGCCGTCGCAGTTTGCGGACCTGAACCCTATAGAAAATGAGTGAGCTGAACTGAAGAGAAGCAGCACCAACATGGATCTGTGAATCTGAAGGATCTGGAGAGATTCTGTATGAAAGAATGGTCTCTGATCTCTTTTCAGGTGTTCTCCAAACTCATCAGGCATTATAGAAGACTGAGCTGTTATCTTGGGAAAAAGATGTTGCAGTAATTGGGTGCCAATAATTGTGGCCAACGCGAACTAGAGAAAAACATTTATTTCATGAGATTTTCCCCCACTTTCAATTGTTTTACTTCAATGAAAGGTTAGAATTTTGTGAAATTTTTGAATAAAAGATCAAAAGGGTAAACCAATGCGGATTTATTTTTACACCCGCCTTTCCTCATATTTACCAAGGGTGCCAATATTAGTGGAGTGGACTTTCTGTAACACCCACATGCATAAAACTCACACTCCCACCTCTGTAACACAAACAGAGATGTTAGTCCCATCCAAATTCGTCCATGAAATCAGACGGGTAATAAGAATCGTAACTCAAACGTCGTTTCGGAAAATAGTCTAGTCCGAATAGGGCTTTAGTTGAGGTTTTTTAGCTTGCAATAATGTCTAAATTTTCTCACCAATAGAGATGGGTCAGTCTCCACATTCTGGTTCAGGTAATTCAGCAAAGCCTTCTGCAACTGCTGAATCTCGTCACTGCCTGAGCTCTGTAAAACAAAAACAACATCAGTTTCATTCAGACCAGGAGGGATTCATCCATCTGATGCACAGATGGACAGACTCTGCTGTTTACCTCTCCGAGGATGCGGTTGATGGAACGCTGGTCCATTTTGCTGGTGACAGCATCTTTGCGAAGACGTGCGGCCACTGTGCCCAGATAATCCAAAGAGGCCACTCTCAGGGCCATTTCTGTCTGCTTATTACTGAACTGGTGAACCTACCAAGAGAAACCAGGACTTCATGTGAGTTTTCAAGTGATGTAACTGGACAAATTACATTCTACCTCTGAAATATCAATCTGAAACTCACCAGAAGTCTTCCCAGAAGGCTGAGCAGTAGCTCTGCAGCTGGCCAATCAGGTTTATTCACCGTGGACAGTAGATCCTGAACAAAGTTCTCAAAGAGTGGCCTGTAGTCGTCCTCACCTTGCTTACTACCACACCTTAAATTTAAAAAAACAAAAACAAATGAAACTTAATCTCAACATTTCTTCATGAAAAAAATCAATTATGTAGCTAATAGAGCATCTGCTGCTTGAAACTGTGCAGTAATGTTATTCAGTATTGTCCGTCAAATAATAAAATTTAAAAATAAAATAAATCAGACAGAATCTATAAAGCAAATTAAATAAAAATAGATAAATAATAAATAAATAAAAATATGTTATTTTAAAACAATCACAGAGTACAAAAAATTGCAACGTAAAACTATAACATTGATAATTTAGAGATGCTGGTTGTCCTGACAAGCCCTCCTAAAAGCATCAAATGAGAGTAAAACAGGTGTTTCCTGAAAGACTGTACATACTCAGCTTAAAGCCACGGTATGTAGACAAAAAGACATACTTTACTGATTCTAGAACTACACTGTTTAAATATAAATGACTTAAGAGTTCATTTTTTACCCAATATAAATGGGTTGAGGTGTGTCGCTGGAATAATGTTGGTGGCTTTTCTTACTTTTTGAGGAAAACAGAGAGAAAGTTTTGGGCTGTCCTCATTGCAGTCTCATATGAGTTTGTGATCAGTACATCCTGATCAACCTGAAAAAAAAATTAAATGTAATAACTGTATAAAATATGCCTAAAAGGTACAAATATCAAATATCAAACATTCTTGGAAAGCACTTTCTTACCAAAGAGACTTACAATCACATATTGTATTGTGACAGTTATTTCAGCATGTAGCTATTTAGCCAATATTACAAACCAAAAACTAAAATATGCCCCCAAAAAATATGTATATTTTGTATATAATATATATTTTCTTACTACTGTAACTTTAATACCTCAGTCAATAAAAAAATGACATCGTTAAATATGTAAATTACCTCTGCTCTGTCTAAAAAATTGGGGTCAGATTTTTTAAAAGAAATGAATACTTTTATTCAGCAAGGATGCATGAAATTGATCAAGTGATAGACTTTTTATACAAAATTTCTATTTTTCTATTTTCTATTTAAAGAATCCTGAAAAATATGCATCACAACTTTGACAAAAAATATTAAGCAGCACAACTGTTTTCAATATTGATAATAATAAGAAATGTTTCTTGAGCACCAAATCAACATATTAGAATGATTTCTGAAGGATTAAGTGACACTGAAGACTGCTGAGTAATAATGCTGAAAATTCAGCTGACATCACAGGAATAAATTACATTTTAAAATATATTAAAATAGAAGACAGTTTTTTAAATCGGAATAATATTTCACATTACATTCTGTATTTTTGATTAAATAAATGCAGCATTGGTTAACATATGAGACTTCTTTCAAAAAAAATTGTGAATGGTACCCTAATTCTGTACTGTACCACTTTTTTGGCACCCTTCCGTTGGTGTACCTAGCACAGTAGTCCGGTACTAAAGGGTGGAGCTAGACTCACTGCAGAAACATTGACTGGTTGACAGAGAATCGTCACTTGCGCGTGCATTTTCGGCTGTGTTTTTACTTGCAGCCTGCAGCCTTGGCTCAAACAAAGCATGTCTTCTTTGTGTGACAACAGCCACATGCGAGAAGCAAGAACAAGATCTGCTGTATGTCATCCATTGTTGTTTACTGTGTCACTTTCTTCTTCGCACGAGAATGACGTTGATCGCTACACCACACCTATCATAAGCGTACTGTTGCCGGTGGAAACGCAAGCCGGACCAGGGTTTACGGGTCCCGAATCGTACTATACTGTACTGAACCGTACCGTACCGCACCGCACCGCACCGCTCGGTGGAAACGAGCCATATGACATCATAACTGTGACATATTCTGAATTAATCATTTTTGCAGCATAGTTTTCAAAAATGTTTTGGATGGACTGTAGAAGCTTTGGTGAACATCAGGGTATGTCAAAACAGCAATCCAATTTTGATCCCATGTTATGGCCCCATTAAAGAAAGTGCCATGTTCTAAAGTTAGGAGCAAAATGTTAAGATCAGCTGTTACCTTTCTGTCATTATCATCATCCGAGTCCTTATCAGAAGGCAGATGGACCACACACTGAATGAGCTGCAGAACCAGCGCCGTCACCATTTGAATGTACATGGGCTCCCCATCCACGTCACTGCTGTTCAGTCTGAACACACAATATAGTTAATGCACATGCTCAAAACGCGCCCTTAATGGTAGACTGGACTGCAGCAGATACCTGAAATTTCTTAAGTTTCTCTTGCTGGTTGGCAGTCTGGCGAGAGAGGTGAAGATCTCCTCCAGGATCAGCTGCCTGTGCTTCTCATATCTAGAGAACACCTGGGAATCGCACAACATAACAGTGTTAGACACAGTTAGCACAGGAAAGCATAGTATAAAGAAATCTGACCTGCACTGGTACTTACAGCCGTCACTAGTTTAATGGCACAAAGCTGCAGTTCACTCACATTCTCAACAAAGAATGGAGTGATACCCAGAGACGAGATCTGTATGGAGAGAGATACAAGTGCATATTTCATAATTTTGCTAATGGAAAAGTTCATTTTGGAGTTAGCGTGAAATATAAATTGACTACAATTATATTCTAAATGCATCTATCTCGTCTTATTCTGCTCAATTCATTGGTGCATGAAATGTTTGTCTTCGTAATATCATGGGACAGAACAAGAGGATGTTGTCCAGAAGAAGCAGCAGTCATGAATCAGACTCTCACCTGAAGGATGGTCGTGTCAGTCAACAACTGAATCTCCAGGAGTTCAGACAGGTTACTGATAACATCACAAACTTTGTTGTAGAGCATGACAGTAACTCTCTGCTTGTGCGTTGAGCACTTCGCTCGCTTGGCTTTTGAGCTTAGTGTTCCACCTGAAATGGAGCAAGAATGGAATTGTATAAATGAATGAGTATAATTTAGAAAAGTTCACGAAGGCACCACGACGCATGCGTGTTGTGTTGACATGAGAGCAGACGTGAACACGGATTGGAGATTCATATTTTGTAAATAAAGTGGTAAATTATGTTTTTTTGCGCAAACAAAGCACTCGCGGCGCTTCATAAAATTGAGGTTAAACCACTTGGGTCACATGGATTACTTTAATGATGTCTTTACTATCTTTCTGGGGCTTGAAAGTGATAGTTGCGTAGAATGTCAATGGAGGGACAGAAAGCTCTCAGATTTCATTAAAAAAAAAAAATCTTCATTTGTGTTTGGAACATGAACGGGTGTCTTACGGGTTTGGAAAGACATGAGGGTGAGTACTTAATGACAATTTTCATTTTTTGGGTGAACTAACCCTTTAAAAAAATTAAATAGCAAATTTTTCTTTAATGTTAGGTGCAATTAATCATGATTAATTCATGTTTTTAATATATTTTTAGATTGTAATACTTTGACATTGATTCGCAAAAATAATGTAGAAACAACAATATTTTAAATATTTGTTTAATGGCATCTTTTTACTAAGCACTATGAATGAAGGCCAGTATCACTGCTACCAGTAGTGATACTGCAATGGATTTTTCCCCCTCAATTTTAGCCATTAATTACAGCCATTCAACATTACAGTATAACTGAAAGCTATCAATTTCAACATTTAATAGGCTTTAAAAAATATAACAACTTTTAATTTAAGCGAACAATCTTCACATAAAGCCATTGTAATGTCACATTTAGCTGTGCCTTTAATATATCAGGGCTCAACGTTAAGGTTTTTTCTACTGGCCAAGTGAGGCCGGTTCAGATTTTTACCTGCCCTGCTAAAATGCACAAAAAAATTATTGATTCATTGTTTTTGACCCATGTAACCTAGTAAACAATGCTTTAAGATTTTCAGGTAGGTCTAACAGGTAAATATACAGAAATTGAATAATCAAACATTGCACAGTCTTCACTGCATAAATTATAAATTGAATATAGATTAATCCTTGATTTTTCTCTTTGTCGTTTGTTCTTTGATTAACATTAATGACACTGACAGCAGCAGGTTTATTAGGCTGCTGTCACTTTTTAATTAATTTAAGGCTGTGCTTACGAGGATACTCGACAAAACAGGAATTTTGACATAATTGTGTGTATTTTTGTCCGTTCAAGCGAAAGAAAACTTAATGCTGAAATGGCACACAAGTCTGAAGTAGCATTCCTCAGATTAACACACTTCACGCAGATCATAGTTCAGGCTGGAAAATACGGAAATTTGTATAAATACAGGAAAACAAATTTCACATCCCTGGATGGTATATACAGTACACATCTATCTTGTCCTAATCAGTAAAGTTTCCAGCATCAAGCAATTTTTCAGTCCACAATGAAAGCAACATGATAAAATTGCAGCCAATCAGAACATATTTAATGGAAAGGGATTTTTACCAATTCATTTTACGGTAGGTGGGTCTACACAGTTTGACGGGATAAAAAAAAAAATATAAACAAAGCAACAGGCAAGACGTCTTGTTGTACAATAATTTGTGGCCCTGCCTGATAAGGACAAAAACTGAAGTTAGGATGGAATAGAAAGGATATTTTAGGTTAGGACACTGTCGAGGTGTAGCACTGACCGCCATGAGGGTTCACCCTGTAGACGGGGTCATACTGTGGGTACAGCGTGTTCTGTAGATGGAACTTGGCGTACTGCACGACCCTCTCAATAACATCCTCAATGTAAACGGCCTTCGGCATTCGTGCTGAGGTCATGATGTTAAGAGCCGTCAGACAAGCATCAGCAGATTTGGTGACACGTTCCATGATGAGGTCACGCCACAAACGCTCCTCGTCGTCCCTGTCGTTGCCCTGAAATCACAAGGACAGGGAAGCTGTCAGAGAGATTTGACGGCAAAGCCATTCTGCCAGTAGAAACTACAATGATACTTACATGATTCATGAGGGTGGAGAGCTTTGCACCATCCTGAATGTTTTTTTCCAAAATACTCTGGACTTTCACCATCTTATCAGATGGAATCTAAGGATAAAAGCAGTTAGCATTAAAAGATGAGGTAAACAAAAACCTGCTTTGGTATTTATAATGTCTCCTGTCTCTTAAAACTGGTCTCAGTCTCTCCTGTTGACAGAGGCAATCCTGTACCCACCTTATGCATGATGCCCATGGCCTTTATTTTGGCTGATTCACTGCTTAACTCCGAGAGCTGGTGTTTTCCGAGCAGCAGTTCCTGAGGAATCTCGTCATCATCTGCCGCCGCAGAAAAGTTCATTAAATCAATTAGTCAAACTTGCAGAAGCATTCCAGTACAACAAAATCTCAAATAATTTGAACTTTCAATGTCAAATGTAATCATTTCTCCAAATTTGCACATTTACCTAATGATGTTAAGTCCACATCTTCAAGGTTTTCAAGAATGTTGTCAACACTAGTGGAAAATCTCTTAAACGTGGAGGAGTCCATCATTTCTGAGAAGCAAAAGATGGATTACTAAAGATCTTAGCATCTCAGATCGTTTATAGCTCATTACAAACTGCGAACGTACCGTCCTGAGTCAGTTTGGGCTCGTAGGCTTTCCTCTTTTTCTGCTTTTCCTTCTTCAACTTTCTGGCAACTGGTTTTGAAAGATGTCAGATGTCAGAGGTCAGAGTTATTCGATTTCCAAACTGTAACCCATTTGAGCAACAAAACTTCCAACATTACAAACATAATAAATGCTAACGCATCTAACTGGGTCACTTACGGTCACTCAGGCTGGGAGGGGGCGAATCTTCATCAGAGTCCACAGAGCTGCATTCTCTGTATCGACTGCCTGAACTTCTCCGACTGTCGTGGTGACCACCACTCCGCCGGTGATCTCCAGAACCCCTCCGTTCCTTTTCTTCAAATTCCCACGTTCTGTCTCGGTCCTTTTTCGACCGCTTTGGGGCCACTAAAAGCCAGGAAGGAAGAAAATTTCAATGGAAATACATAGATCTATAATATCTACAAACTTCCTAACTCAAACAATTAAGCAGAGACGACATTATAATTCAGATGAACAATTGCTGACAGCCAGACAAACGGTCAAGGATTTTGATGCAGACACAGGTTTGATTATTCATCAAGATTCTTATCAAGAGTGTGATTCTGGACTAATGTAAAAGCCATTAGAAATGGGAGGAGTTCATGTTTTGTGTCAGTTAAAACAATAATGATAAAACCCTGATTTCTAAAGCTGGGCTCAGACTAGAGGAGTTTTCTGGTGAAATCTGGTGGCATCACTCACATAAGGAGAAACTTCACAGATTTTATTCTCTCAAATCTCAAACATGCACACACTACAAGATTTTAACATTTTTGCGCATCACACACTACAAAATGATATTAAGATTATCATGCCAGGACGAGCACCTCACGTGATCTCATGGGGAAGCAGATGTAAACGTACGTAGCAGATCGTCATTGATGTCTCAACAGGTAATGTTTACATTTGTTAGCAGCTTTCTACACTCACCCGGTATGTTCAAAACCAAGGTGATTTTTTCCTCAGATTTCACCCTTTGTCCGTACGGTTGTCAAGTTTTCGAAGACACGTTATACAAATAGACGTGTTATTGCAACACTCCAAACGCCGTTCCGCCATCTCCGCTGTTCAACGGACCCGCACACAGCAGCTTGTTTCGCGGTCGCAATTTCAAAAGTGCTCTCATTCACTATTGTGAAAGAACTGACGTAATCATCTCGATTTAAAATCCTAAATATCAAACATGTTTGATATGATCGGGGCAGCCCCGATTTGTGTGAGATCAGATTGGGAGGTGCAAGATTCAATCTATGAACGCCTCACATTACCAGATCATCTGCGCCAAACATCGGAACCGATCGAGGTCCTCGACAAGATTTTTTTGTCTGATTCTCGGGAGGGGAAAATCGGGATAAATCGGCCTAAAACTCCTGTAGTGTGAGCCCGGCTTAAGCGGGCTTAAGGGTGTAAACGGCATTTGATTTAGCATATTTACTTACGTTCTACAGAGCTGCTGTCATCATCTGAGCTGACTTCGGCATACTTGGGCTTCTCATTAGTGGCGCTGCGTCTGCGTTTATTCATTTTCACCCTCTCACACAGTGGCATACGGGAATCCATTTCTGGCAGGACATGACGAAGTTCCATCAACATTAAATCATCAAATCCCCCTACAGAGAGGGCAACTCAAACTCTTCAAATGCATATTCAGACATTCAGACAGTCTGTCAAATCTGTGTACAATGAACTAAACACTCTCCGGTCATGAAAAAGCAAGAAAACAATGGTCACAGGGACCTACCTCCGAATGATTTGCCATAAGACGACTTGCTCTTGCTTGATTTAGAGCTGCGCGAATTACTGATCAACTTCTGGACCTCATCAATGGAAAGTTTCTTCAGAACCACAACAGGTTTGGCACCCTTATTGAGGTCCTCCACCAGGTCCAATTTTTCTAATTTCACACATGGCTCTGAAAACAGCTCTCTTCGCACTTCCTGCATGACATTACCATCTTTGTCCCGTTTTAACTTGGGAATGACAAAATTCTTTAATGCACCCGATTTGCCCCCCAGTAGGTAGTTGGGAAATTCTGCGGTTTTACTGTCTGAGGATGGAGGCTTGTGTCCATCGAGTCGGTTCTTGTTGTCGCCGTTCCGTTTCTCATCTTTATTGTTGGAAGTTTTGTGGACTGACCGCTCAGGTTTTGTTCTGGATTCTGCTCCACTACGGGGTTCCTGCTTTACTCGAGGACTGTCAGGGCGCGAGCGCTGCTCAGGGGAACGTTTGTCCCGGTGCTCTGTTGATTCTGTGTGGCGTTTCTTTTCTTGGTCTCTATCCCTGTCCCGAACCCTATCCCGATCTTTCTCCCGTTCCTTGTCCCGATCTTTCTCCGGTTCCTTGTCCTGATCTTTCTCTCGTTCCCTGCCCCGATCTTTCACCCGTTCCTTGTCCCGATCTTTCTCCCGCACCTTGTCCCGATCTTTCTCCCGCACCTTGTCCCGATCTTTCACCCGCACCTTGCCCCGATCTTTCTCCCGCACCCTGTCCCGATCTTTCTCCCGCACCTTGTCCCGAACTTTTTCTCGGTTCTTGTCCCGATCTTTCTCCAGCTCCTTGTCTCGGTCTTTCTCCAGCTCCTTGTCCCGGTCTTTCTCCAGGTCCTTGTTCCGGTCTTTCTCCAGGTCCTTGTTCCGGTCTTTCTCCAGGTCCTTGTTCCGATCTTTCTCCAGGTCCTTGTTCCGATCTTTCTCCAGGTCCTTGTTGCGATCTTTCTCACGCACTTTGTTCCGCACTTTCTCTCGCTCCTTGTCCCGATCTTTCTCCCGCTCCTTGTCCCGATCTTTCTCCCGCTCCTTGTCCCGCTCCTTGTCCCGATCTTTCTCCCGCTCCTTGTCCCGATCTTTCTCCCGCTCCTTGTCCCGATCTTTCTCCCGCTCCTTGTCCCGATCTTTCTCCCGCTCCTTGTCCCGATCTTTCTCCCGCTCCTTGTCCTGATCTTTCTCCAGCTCCTTGTTCCGATCTTTTTCCAGTTCCTTATCTTGATCTTTCTCCCGCTCCTTGCCCCCATCTTTTTCCTGCTCCAGATCCCTGTCTCGGTTGTGCTCTACCCGGTTGGATTTAGATGTGTCTGCTCGACGGACTTTAGAGCCTTCACTGTCTCGATCTCTGTGCCTTTCCTCTTTGCTCTCTCGAGTTGACTCCAATCGTCCTTCGTGTTTTCGGGAAGTTTCGTGACCTTTTCCCTCAGGCCTCACTTTGTCAGCCTTACCGTCATGTCTGTGCTTGGAGAGATCCGATCTCTTTTCCGAACTCACTTTGTTTGTGATCTCACGGCGGTTCTCATGCTTGTGTTTGGGAGTCTCTGGTCGTCCATCTGAAGCGGTTTTCTGTGGCGTGGTTTCCACTCGTTGCTTGATAACCTCTGGCCGACCGTCTACTGTCTTCTGCACCTCTCCATCTGTCTTTGATTTGAGTCTCAAGACCCCGGTGGATTCAGAGCCTTCCTCCGGCCAGCGCTGAGCCTCTGTTGCAGGGACAGGACAGGAGTCCACTGGCCCTTCCACCCTGCCTGCTTGCTGCAGGTCAATACTGACCATCAAGGCCGGCCGACTGGCTCCATTGCTAGCAGCGCAAGCCTCTTGAGGTACCAATTTGTTCCCAGCATTGCATCCACCACCCACGCCAGGTGTTCCAGAAGCTCCCGCGGTGCCAGCAGCTCCTGGTTCCTGAGGGTACGAATCCTGCTTTCTCTTCTTCAGAGGTTTATCTGTAGAGTTACAATCACACATGTAAGAAACAGTGTATATTGACCCTTTCATCAATAATTTTGAGTGGTGTTTGCCAGTGCAAAACTCGCTGACTCAATGCTAGGGGTTTCTGTGGTTGCCAGGGCACTGCTAAGTTATTCTGAATGGTTATTAGCATGTTACTATGTAGTTCCAAGGGCACTGCTATGTGGTTAAGCAGTTTGGTTATTAACATGTTATTATGCTGTCATCAGGACGTTCTGGGTAGTTACCAGGACCCTACTTTGTGGTCCCTAAGGTGCTCTGAATGGTTACTAGCATGTTACTATGCGTTTGCTAGGATGTTCAAGATGCTTGCCATAGTACTGCTTTGCCGTTGCCAAGTAAGGTGCTATCACGCAATTGCTAAGATGTTCTGGGTCATTGCCAGGGCGCTGCTTTGTAGATGATTGGTTACTAGCATGTTGCTAACAACTTTTGGGTGATTGCCAGGGCAACTGCTTTGCAGATGCTAAAGTAAGGTGTTACTATACTACAGTGTGGTTGCTAGGATGTTCTGGTGGTTGCCAGGGAACTGCTAATGTAAGGCCATGTGACCACCAAAGTTTAGCCAGCTGAAAACGCCAGCATTCTTCTGAAAACACCTAGCTGTGAGCGCTTAAGAGCACTGAGCCAGTGCAGCGTTTTTTTTCAGTTGAGACGCTTTGGTTGCTATGATATGGAATATCTGCGTAAGTGTTAGGAGTATCTGATTTCGCAGACTGTTTGCTTCTGAATATAAAAATGGTCAATACAATGTAAAGTATTTGCTCTGGCTCTTGATTTAAATGATTTTGTTTCGTTGCTGTGCTTGTTGTCATCTGTTGCCGCTGTACAAGCAGGATGTGACGTTGGTCGGTGTGGTATTTGCCACTGTGATTGGACGGCTGAGTAAAATGTGATGAGCGCTGCGTTTTACCCAAAGTTTAACATTCTCTCTGCGACCGTAAAAAAACGACCATTGAGAGCAATTGAAAAAAAATATGCTAGCCTCAGGGGGAAAAAAAAAAACTTTGGTGGACACACGGCCTAAGGTGTTACTTGCTGTTAACAGTTGTGTTTCTGATTGTTGCTAGTGCCATACACCTTTACAAACACCACTAATAAAAGCTTCCATACAGATGAATGCATTTAGATTAATCAATTAAAAGCATGCATGTCAAGTGATAAAAGGAAAATAAACAACCTTTATCTTGAACTTCCTTAGAGCAGCGTTCTCGTTCTATAGCAGATTCCCTCTCAATCCTTTCGATCTCAGCAAGAGCGTCCAGCTCTGCCTCGTCGTAGGGGGTTCCACTAACGACCCCAGGTTGCTTGGCTGCAAGTGCCCCAGTGTTCTGTAATACAGGAACCTGCTGGTAGGCCGACTGCTCCCCCGAAAGACACTGGCCGGCGGAGAGCCGCTCCTGGGGATTCCGATGGTATGGTAAGCTATTGCACGATAGCTCGTTCTCAGCGTCTGAGCCATGCTCTAGTGCCGACAACGGCTCAGCTGACTGCTCCGTCTCAGACGACTTCACTCGAGACAACTTTATCGTTAGCTTTGTGGAGTCTTTAGTGGGCGAGCTGACAATGTCATACATGGCACCTTTACCTCCCTCCTCTTTAATTAACTTTTTCTGCTTCTTTTTCCGTTCAGGCGAGTCCAACAGGAGGTCAGGAGCAGCATCTCTTGGGGAGGTGTAGGGTGGAGGAGACTGAAGAATCAAGGGTGGCCGAGATCCAACTGAAATTTAAACAACAAAGAAAAATACTTCAGTGTAAATGTTTTGGTGTAAACCAATTTGTCAGTGTTTTTTGGCTGGTGCAATTTCTGCATCTTTGCACACCCTCGGTCACACTCACTATCCACTTGTTAAGTCACACATCACATCACGCTCAATCAGATCCCAAAAGCAAACAACATACAAAGCTAATATACACTCATGGTGTGCAGTACTAGTACCGAAAAAACATGATCCTAACCCTTTACCTACATACCAAATTCTCAGTTGGCCAAACAGTGATTCATCTTTCATGAATTTTTAAAGGGTTAGTTCACCCAAAAATGAAAATTCTGTCATTAATTACTCACCCTCATGTCGTTCCAAATCCGTGAGACTTTCATTTATCTTCGGAACACAAATTAAGATATTTGTAATAAATCCTGAGCGATTTCTGTCCCTCAAATGATAGCTACGCAACTACCACTTTGATGCTTCAAAAAGTTCATAAAGAGATTGTAAAACTAATCCATATGAATTGAGTGGTTTAGTCCAAATTTTCTGAAGACACAATTGCTTTATACACTACAGATTTAATTTGAGCTTTTATTCACATATAAACATTCATCAACTCACATCAGTTATGGTAAACAGACACTCAAGCATGCTTGTTTAACGTGCAAGAACCAATGAGGTTTGTTCTTGTGTGTTAGGCAGCACGTTTGAGCTTCCGCAAGAACCAATGAGGTTTGTTCTCACATGTCAAGCAGGTTCAGTTGAGCTTCTGTTTATGTTCACTGATCAATGTTCATATGTGAAAAAAAGTCTAAATTCAATCTGTTCATGGTATAAAGCAATCCTGTCTCTTCAGAAAATTTGGACTAAATGGCTAAATTCATATGGATTAGCTTTATGATCTCTTTATGAACTTTGTGGTACAAAGTTGTACAAAGAACAAAGTGGTAGTTGCGGAGCTGTCAATGGAGGGACAGAAATCGCTCAGATTTTATTAAAATTATCTTTATTTGTCTTCCAAAAATGAATGAAAGTCTTACAGGTTTGGAACAACATGAGGGTGTTTTCATTTTTGGGTGAACTAGCCCTTTAAAATATTGGTGTCTGGGACACAGCATGCCCAGAGACTGTAGTGTACACATTAGTTTTTTTTAAAGCATAGCTTAAATGTGTTCTATAAATAAATAGTGCTCATAAATGGCTGTTCTTAACTGAAACGAGTAGAGGCTTGGACCCAGACACAGTATTCCTTACATCACTACTTAACAAGCGGATGGTATCATTTCTCACAGCTTCTTGTCTCTGAATATATTGTCTTTGGAGAACAGCAAGCATACTTATGCTATACATCCATGACAGACAAGCACAAGAGCATGTGTAAAGTGTGTACATTCAAAATGACAATAACATGGATAATTCATTACAATATCTCACCCTGAGTTGTTACCTACTTACTGTGGTACACAGCTGCCACTAGTAAACACGATGACGCGAAATGTACCCAAAATACAATGTGAAAAGAGACCAATGGGGTGGAAGGAGAAGCCTAAGATTTAAAAAAAAAAAATGGTATATGTACAAAAATGGAGATGCAATCCACCTTTCGGAGTCCCTTCACTTCCAGCAGGAGAGCAGACGGAGCGTACAGAAAAGGAGGCATTTCTCATTGCGGGGTCACTCTCCTGTGAAAACACAGACAACACAGGTTGAAAAATGTGCCAATCCAGGCCCAATTGAATTAAGAAAAATTAATTTGAGACAGAAATATTTTTGGGTTATAAAACCTTCTGTTGGCAAGCACTCACATCATTTCCGAGTCTCTGGACGATGCTGATGTACTCGTCGTTGGAGCAATGCCTCGCATTGTGGTTGGAGTTGCCCGACACTTGACCAGAGACCTTGTTGTCATGAATGTTTCTCATTGCACCAGGAACTATTGGACTGGATACAGACACTGCAACTCACAAAATAAACAACTCATTCACTATTTTTTACTTGGATCAATCTCCACTGAATAATCATTCACAATAAGACCAGGAACATGCATTAAGAAAGTAAATACACATTTCATTTTTTTATTTTAACAGCCAGGGATGGATTCATTTAATTTAGCAAGAGGATGGATAAAATAAGATTCACTAGTAGCAAATCTTATTAAAACCACTTTTTCTTGAGCCTTGAGGTGTTTTAAGACTACAGACACTGAAAATGGTGACAATCCTCTTGAGGTTTTCGTCAGAGAGGAGATCATGGACTCACCTTGCTGGATCTGTTGGTGCTGAGGGTAGCTGGGTGGGTGGCTGTACTGCATGTAGCCTGCGGGGCTCTGTGGTGCATACGGGCTGGGCACTGGGCTGTTCTGCTGGGGAATGTACCTGGTACCAGAACCCGGCTGAGGTTGAACATATCGGCTGTCGAGTAAGAGTTGAAATGGTCAGTATACAGGCTGGAAATGGATCTGCATATTTTAAGTTCTTTATTCACACTAATTGCAGTTAAAATAGTAACGTTTACCTATCTAACCCAAATAAAAAGGAAACTGGAACAGTACCTGGGAGGGCTTGGAGTGATAGTGGTTTGCTGGTAGTTTGACGCCGGACTTCCATGCATGGAATTCGGAGGCATCTTGTACGGTGGTATCATTGGCTGTTGCATTAAACCTTTAAAACATAAAATAAAGAGTCAACAAACCATGGTTTAAAATGTAGACTTCATGTGGTAAATGGCATGGCAATTCAAGCTAATGTTTGCCATACTGTCTGACTAGAACTAGAACAAGTAAGATTAGTTTTATCTTGGTCAGCATTAAAATAAAATTACATTTTGTGATCCAAATGTAAATAAAATAAACACAATATACACTACAGTTCAAAAGTTTGGGGTCAGTAAGATTTTTATCTTTATCAGGGATAATGCCATGATGTATTGTGTGTGTACTGTGTACTTGTGACTCTTTAGCTCCGCGCTCCTCTGCACACCCCTACGAGCTCAGCTGTTTTTGGAAAGAATCGGTACAGCGTATCTGTCATTTATAATAATTCGGATAAAACTAAAGACTCTTCGGCGATATGAAAAAAATCTTATACCGACACTAAACTTTTAAACGGTAGTGCATGCATAGAGCCAAATGTAAAAAGATTACATAATGGCAGTTTCAAAGGCATTTGATTTCATGTGTCTAAAATTCTAATTAATGTTACCAGTAATTAACACTAATTACAGTCTGGAAACTAGGAAAATGGGATTTCGAATCCAGGGAGCTCAAACAGAGGCCACAGAGTAAAAGCATGCCCAGACTAAACAGCTTTATTTCTGCAGTATCTCCTTACCGCCCTGAACCCCGTATCGGGTGGGCGTACTTTTCTCCCTGAAGACATTGGGGTTCCTGGACAGCACCGTCTGTAGCAGTAGAGGCACATCTCCTTCCGGGTCATCACTGCCCAAGTTGTCCTTCAGCTCTCTGCATGCAGAATTACAAAGACGGAATGAGACACACAGATATTTCACATATTATGTAAGATAAACACATTTGGTGAGGCAGAGGTGAGATACCCACATGTGCTCGGTGGACACCTGGTTGAGGCTGTGGGCCAGCTGGGACACGAGAGTGTCGTCCCGCCGGGACAGCAGACAGCTGACCTCCTCGGCGATCCTCCCATTATACAGCAGGCTCTTAGTGGTGGTGGCAGGAAGAGGGGAGGGGAGAGGCAGCTGATTTAACACTAAGAAATAAACACAAAAACATGAGTTATTCCATATCACAACAGGAGGCATGAAATATTTCAGACAATTCTTCGGGACTTCTCATTTCGATTCAGGCACAAAGAAATTATTGCCTTTACAAATCAAGTCCAATCGATTTTAAATGTACGAACAGACATTTAATCAACATCTTCAATAGCCAATCAAAAGAGGGCATTCATCAGTATATACCGTTTGGATCAATATTTATGCTGACTTCTGAAGGTACACCAAGTCATTTTCATACCCAGAAAGGAATCAGTAGTCCTTTCGATTAGGGCTGCAAGATACTGGCAAAAAATTACATTGTGACAGCGTCGACCAATGACGTAGAACTCAAAAGTGCTGCACTGTATTTACTACGTCAAAAGCGTAGGAGACAGACGAGAAGAAAATAAAGTCGTTATTTTTGGAGGGTTTTGCGCACAAAAAGTATCCTCGTCGCTTCATAAAATTAAGGTTGAGCCACAGGAGTCACATGGACTATTTTAACAATGTTTTTACTACCTTTCTGGGCCTTGAAAGTGGTAATTAAATTGCTGTCTATGGAGGGGTCATAGACAGCAATTTTAATCTTTGTTAAAGCTACTAAAGAGATTTTCTCTTTGTATTTTGTTGTTTGATTAACATTAATGACAGACAGCAGCAGATTTATTAGGCTGCTATCACTTTCAGACCAAATGCATGGATCCAATATAGAGGGTATGCATCGACGTCACTTTCTCGCTGGAACACACCCCCTCAGCCGAGACTGAGTGGCAGAAGAGCTGCTGCCTGACTGGAGTTAATAGGGGAAAACACGAGTAAAACAAACAGTTATCAGTTTAAACTAAAGTTTGGACTCCATATAGTATTCTTTACAACATACCAAAGATCCAGTCATCCATGCAGCCAGAAATCTTGTTTTCCTGACATTTATATGAGCCTGATTTCGATACATAAATATTTATCACTGTCAGTCATTACAATTTCGAGAGTGAATCCCACATTTACAGTATATGTATGTGGCCACTTGTCAAGAATGGAAAACAGAAGTTTTATTCAAATTCTAACTATATTATAGGCCTATTAATTTTTTTTTATATTGTCTAGACAACGCGCAAAGAGCACTCCCTTTATAATCACTAAAAGCTGTCACTCATTCAGTGAACGCGATCTCACAAAGTTCCGTTATATTAATCAGTGAAGCTGACTACACAATGAATCTATTATTTACATTTGCGCGCGTGCAGAACTCATCACTGAACAAAAACTCGAGCGGTGTGTGGATTCTAACTTCAACACCTGTGATTGGACATTGCGTGCAAGAAATCAACAAACATGTCTGTGATTGGCTACATTACTTACCGAAGTGAAAACACGTTGGAAATTGAATCATTTGACAAGCGCAAATACAGATACGCACTGGATCTTATGCCAACTCTTTTTCGCTAATAATATGCTATTATTACGAAGAAAACAGATCCTAGACCAGCAGTTATGGGCAGCTTTTCCCTCTAAAAGCAATCAGTAGCAGAAGCAGCAAGCGGCAGTGGTTTGGGTGAGAAAATTACATGCTTTATCAAGTCAGTCTCCCTCGGTCCGGATGTCCATTACTCTATTTTTCTCCCACTTTACCGGCCACTTACTTTCATGTATTTCAGGAGAAGTGGATGAATTGACATGTTGTAAATCTGACAGATCTGATTCTCTGAACTGCGGCGCAAACTAACATGGCGACGCCCATCACGCATTATAGATCAACTAACATGATCATTATATTTTTTCAACAACAAAACACATTCACTTACATGTATTTGAGAATCGGAATATCAGGTAGTTGATGACATAGCCAGCAAGTTTGTGAATATTTTGAATAAAAAAAGGAAAAAGGAAATAAAAGTGAATCTGCGCTGTTGTGACTGCAGTGTGTCACGTGAAGGGCATGACACATCATCATGGAAATATTACTTTAATAAAATAATAACACCCATGGCAATAATACCTTTGTTATATATGTTATGTGTGACAATATTTTAGTAGTTTTCTTTTAAATTTATGCTTGTTTGAAGCAATGTCCAGATTAAAATATTTTAGTCAAGTCAATCTTTACATCAATGCAAAACCAGCATATAGAAATCAAGAGAACGCTTCATCATCATGCAAGGTCATTATGATTAATATAAAAACAAGTGACCAGTGGTAAGAATGAGTCTAGAGCGCTGCTTGACATTTTGCGATGTGACTATTGTGGACGCGCACATCGCGATATTGATGCAAAAAAGATATAATGTGCAGCCCTACTTTCAAATAAATGTCTTTAAAATGACGTACACTCACATGAGATGATGATTCATATCAGTGGACGACAAAAATAAATTTTATTCTATAGAAGGGTCGCCCTCTTATGGTTGCCACAATGTTGAAGTCACAAGATCAACCAAACACTATTCACTATGTCTTGGTACTACTTTCAAGTATGGTATAAATATTAAATGATTTATATTATATTACATTTTTAAATGCATCTTTAATAGATACAATGTGTATAATTAATTTAAGCAAGCTTTGGATGTGTTATAGAAGTTCAGTTACAAAACTTTTGCACGACTTACGGTCGGTGAGGCTTGCGATCCCAGCGAGAGTGGTGATAGGAACATGAGGCATATCCCCATTCATGCTGAAGAAGGGCAGGGAGCTCGCGTGGATGCACAGGTCGCTCAGTGTCGCTCCTCACTGATCCACCTTTACATCTTTTGCTGTAAGAGGAAAAAGAGGACATGATGACATCATCAGCATCATCATCATTTTCAGCATGCACAACCATTGTAATAATAACATCACTTTCCTTTCTGGCATATGGAAACAATAAAACAACAGCAAAAAAACAACAAGGAAACAACAGCATTATAATTAAAACACTTTCATTCAAATCTTATGCTACTAAAAAGATTTAGATGAGGAAAGCAATGCTCCACAAACAGTACAAACCAAAGGTTATTATAGTTTTGAAAATGTCACTACTTTTTATCTTTACTTTAATTTGTAAATTTAGTTTTAATTGTTCATACATTTTTTTTATTGTTTAAATCTTTGAAAACGTAACTCTTTTTTTTAAGTTTAATTTTGTACATTACTGTTCAAATGTATGGGTTAAGATTTTTTCTTAGAAAGTAATACATTTGTTCAGTAAGGATGAATTGAATTGATCAAAAGTGACAGTAAAGACCTTTATAATATTACAAATCATTTCTATTTCAAATAAATGCTGTTTTTTAACTTTCTGTTTATCAAAGAATCTTGAACAAATGTAGCATGGTTTCCACAGAAACATTAAGAAAAACAAATCTTTTCAACATTGATGATAAATTTTTCTTGAACACCAAATCATATTAGAATGGTTTCTGACAGATCATGTGACACTAAAAACTGGCATAATGGCTGCTGAAAATTCAGCTTTGCCAACACAAGAATAAATTACATTTTAAAAATTAAAATATATTAAAATAGAAAAGAATTATATTTCACAGTGTCACTGTTTTTACTGTATTTTTGCATGAGACTTTTTAAATACAGTGGAGAAAAAAAAAAAAAAAGAAAACTTTGAACGATAGTGTATATCTTTTTCACTGCCACGTCTTGCCTTCATTATAGTTTAATAGCAATAATAACTTTGCAAACGACGCCTAGTTTTTCTCATAGCATGACAACTAGCTCAAATGTTTTCATCAACATGATAATGTTTGCTAGCATTGCCATCTGGAAATCTGGAATTTAAAATGTGGAAATAACGAAGGAAGTATCTATCCGCAAAAAAGTATCAGGGCTTGTGTTCAGTAAAACTCTAATCACTGTCAGGTTTACACTACTTTTGTGAAAACAATGTTACCATAGAGCCTTATACATAAAAACCAAAACCTTTATTTTAAACTTACCATATGCATTATGCTCAGAACAAAAGAGGTACCCAGGCATGGCCAAAACTACACGCGCATCTGCTCATCAAATGCGCTTTATTTTGTAGTTGCCCCTCCCCCTATGCTGCTAGAACTGCCTCCACTCCTCTAGGAGGGTTTCCCATCAGGCACTGGGACAGGCTGCAGGAGACACTGTCCTGTTGAAACAGGAAGGTCTTCCCCAGACGGTTGCAAGAAATTTGGAAGAAGCCCGAATTTGGCTTCAGCTGCTCAAGAGCCAATCGCTTCCTCTACTGTACCAGTCACCAGTCTCAGTTAGACTCCAACATCAATTCCAAAACATAAAAGACGTGCAGCTGCCTGTGGATGCCCCACATTTTACTGCTATAAGAGCAACTGGAAGCAATAGAATGGAGAAAACATTCATAAAATACAACCAAAGAAGGGAGAAATTACTTGAGAGTAATTGCAAAAACTATTTTTTCTGATGATAATGCCCAATGTAAACAAGAACAGATTGACCAATACTGTTTTTTTTTTCCCACATCCAATATCGATTAATTTTACGTTTAAATGTTCAATAATCGACATCCAGGGATAATTTATCATGTATTATTTCTGCTTTTTAGCTACAATAATAAAAGCATGAAATGCATGGTAAATATCAGGGCTGTCACCAACGATTATTTTGGTAATCGATTAATCGGTCAATTCTTTTGACGATTAATCGAGTATTTGATTTATTTGTATAAAAGCAAACAATAGCCTTTAAATGACAAATACATATATAATGAGGCAAAAATTTTTGGTTCATATAAAGTATCAAAAGCATGTAATCATTGTGGTTTTATAGAACAACACTGTTAAAATACATAATATAATATACATAATATAAACAATCATTTACATATATTACATATTATAACAAATGCCTGCAGAGGGCGCCAACGGCCTGGTGTTGTTACACTTTACAGCAGATCTAATCCTTCTTTAATACTGGCCAAACAACATTCAATTCAAATATTCCCTTAATCTTTAATATTTGGCCACTTCTTTACAATAGAAATGTCGTATTTGTCCCTTGTGGATGGCTGGGTAAAAAGTGACAGTGATGAGCGTTGCGGTTTACCCAAAGTTGAACATTCTTCAATTCTCTGCAACCGGTAAAAACGCTGAGCGTTCAGCGCTTCAGCTTGAAATAAACGCTCAGTGATTCGTTACGCTCCTGGCGTTTTAAAAAACAATTGAAAACAATTGGGAAAATATACTAGCCTCTGGGAAAAACCGCTTTGGTGGACACACGGCCTAATTTCTTGAACAAGAATATGTGGACATCAAAACATTCAAACTCAGAGCGAGGGTTTAAACTTTTATTTTGAAATCACGATGAACAGTTCGCATATTTAGAAAGTTATTGATGTACTGTGTTGGCGTAGGTTTATAAATGATTTGCGTTCACAAATCTGATTCACAAATCTGATGAAATGGCGCACATTGTGTTCCCAGATGAGCGTTATAAGAAACCCAAACTCGCAGCATATTGGGTGTATCAGTTCAAATTACTCATGGTTCAGTTATCATCACGGTTTTAGGGTCACGGTTTCGGTACAGTTCGGTTGACTTTCTCAACTGTTTACATTCACTTAAGACATAACCTACTATGTTTGCAAGGATGACTGTTTTGTCCACGTTTTTTTGATCGCTGTTGTAACGTATTGGGAAGCCAGAAAGCGTATCCATCGACAGAAACATACATTAGCCGAACACTGTCTCTCTGATTTACACGTTGTTATTTTCAACAAAACATATTATAGACGTATGCTTCATGAGATTTGAGATGAATCGCAGTGCAAGTGCGTACCGAACCGTGGGTGGAGAAAGGTACGGTTAGATTTTTTACCAAGAACCATTACATCCCTAAAGCATATGCAGAGATGGACTTTGAGACACGATCCACACATGTAAATGATAACAGTTCATGTGGAGCAGCATTAACAGTGAACGAAGCCGCTCTGAGACGCACGTAACCTACATACATGCACGGGGCATATGTTTATTTAATTGAATTGTGGCCTTTGCGAATTCACAATAGCACTATGCTATGTTTTTTAAATGGTTTACTAATGCGGTTCATGGATTCTCGTCCTTGGAATACACTTCCGGTATTTTGCCGATTACTCAACAGGTAAATTGCAATCGAGGATTTTTTAAAATTGAGTACTCATTTAAACGAGGACTCATAACAGCCCTAGTAAACATATTATTATTGTTTTTGATAATTAATAAAATAATTACAATGTATAATGATTTTATTAAGCATATTATATATGATGTATAATAATAAATCACACATTTTTGCAATCTGAAGAAAATGGATGAATACTATTAGAGACAGATTTGTAGAATCTGCACTTTTAGTTCATTTATTGTGATGAACCTTCGGCATTCAAGAACAGAACATTTTTAAATAAATATGCAGAATAATCCATTAATTCTACAGGTAGTAATCTCTAATTGAGGGACACAAATAAGTAATATTCAGACCATAATTGCACAAAAACATATCAGAAAAGATCATACACGTGCAACACAAATTCAGCCGTGCATGAGAGGAAACAGAGCTCTCATATATAGGTAGGGTTGGGTACCGAACTCTGTACTTTTAAGGGCACCGACCGAATTACGTCAGTACTACAGAGTACCGATTCACATTAAATCAATCGGTACCAAATTTCGGTACCTGAGAACGCATCTGGTGATCGCAAAAAGACTATTTAAATATGAATCCTGCGTGTCTCTGTGTGAATAAATGGCGCAGACGCGCAGTTTAATTTACCTCAATGTCATAACATTGACTTACAGTTTCTTTACAGTTATTGATGTAAACATCCCTAAAAGTACCGAAAAAAGGTACCGTTGGGTACAGGTACCGAATTTCAGGTACCGGTTAAAATGTGAACGGTACCCAACCCTACATACAGTGGGGAGAACAAGTATTTGATACACTGCCGATTTTGCAGGTTTGCCCACTTACAAAGCATGTAGAAGTCTGTAATTTTTAATCATAGGTACTCTTCAACTGTGAGTGACGGAATCTAAAACAAAAATCCAGAAATTCACATTGTATGATTTTTAAGTAATTAATTTGCATTTTATTGCATGACAAGTATTTGATACATCAGAAAAGCAGAACTTAATATTTGGTACAGAAACCTTTGTTTGCAATTACAGAGATCATACGTTTCCTGTAGTTCTTGACCAGGTTTGCACAAACTGCAGCAGGGATTTTGGCCCACTCCTCCATACAGACCTTCTCCAGATCCTTCAGGTTTCGGGGCTGTCGCTGGGCAATACGGACTTTCAGCTCCCTCCAAAGATTTTCTGTTGGGTTCAGGTCTGGAGACTGGCTAGGCCACTCCAGGACCTTGAGATGCTTCTTACAGAGCCACTCCTTAGTTGCCCTGGCTGTGTGTTTCGGGTCATTGTCATGTTGGAAGACCCAGCCACGACCCATCTTCAATGCTCTCACTGAGGCAAGGAGGTTGTTGGCCAAGATCTCGCGATACATGGCCCCATCCATCCTCCCCTCAATACGGTGCAGTCGTCCTGTCCCCTTTGCAGAAAAGCATCCCCAAAGAATGATGTTTCCACCTCCATGCTTCACGGTTGGGATGGTGCTCTTGGGATTGTACTCATCCTTCCTCTTCCTCCAAACACGGCGAGTGGAGTTTAGACCAAAAAGCTCTATTTTTGTCTCATCAGACCACATGACCTTCTCCCATTCCTCCTATGGATCATCCAGATGGTCATTGGCAAACTTCAGACGGGCCTGGACATGCGCTGGCTTGAGCAGGGGGACCTTGCGTGCGCTGCAGGATTTTAATCCATGACGGCGCAGTGTGTTACTAATGGTTTTTTTTGAGACTGTGGTCCCAGCTCTCTTCGGGTCATTGACCAGGTCCTGCCGTGTAGTTCTGGGCTGATCCCTCACCTTCCTCATGATCATTGATGCCCCACGAGGTGAGATCTTGCATGGTGCCCCAGACCGAGGGAGATTGACCGTCATCTTGAACTTCTTCCATTTTCTAATAATTGCGCCAACAGTTGTTGCCTTCTCACCAAGCTGCTTGCGTATTGTCCTGTAGCCCATCCCAGCCTTGTGCAGGTCTACAATTTTATCCCTGATGTCCTTACACAGCTCTCTGGTCTTGGCCATTGTGGAGAGGTTGGAGTCTGTTTGATTGAGTGTGTGGACAGGTGTCTTTTATACAGGTAACGAGTTCAAACAGGTGCAGTTAATACAGGTAATGAGTGGAGCACAGGAGGGCTTCTTAAAGAAAAACTAACAGGTCTGTGAGAGCCGGAATTCTTACTGGTTGGTAGGTGATCAAATACTTATGTCATGCAATAAAATGCAAATTAATTATTTAAAAATCATACAATGTGATTTTCTGGATTTTTGTTTTAGATTCCGTCTCCCACAGTTGAAGTGTACCTATGATAAAAATTACAGACCTCTACATGCTTTATAAGTGGGCAAACCTGCAAAATGAGCAGTGTATCAAATACTTGTTCTCCCCACTGTATAGGCTATAATTTGTCTTTGTCTCTGGTACACCAATACAGCTACATTTAAGGGCTGCTGTACTGATACTCCCAACCAAACTCATATATATATATATATATATATATATATATATATATACACACACACACACACACACACACATACATACATATATATATATATATATATATATATTTATTTGACTCATCATGGTGCCTTAGACTAAGGTGACCAGACGTCCCCGTTTTCCGGGGAAAGTCACGGTTTTTGATGTTCTGTCCCAGACCCGAGGTGTCCCCGAAAATGTCACCGTTTTACAGCTCGTTCAAAACAACCTGCAAATACATTGCAAAAAAAAAAAAGGCAGACCAATATGCAGCATAGGTGCAATTATGTAGTGATTTTTTCACCAACAGATGGCGCTGCGAGCTACGCTGACTCTACTTGGTTGCCTTCACGCCGCTACTTCATGAAGAACGTAACCGAGAGCAGAGTGCCATTATCGTCAAATTTCAAAAGAAACAACATTATCGTAGGTAATAACATACTAACTATTCATGTTAAATTAACGTAATACTGTTTGTATGTGCTTTATAACAGAGCCTCAACAGGGTGCGGGATTGTTTTGCACAATTTTAAACGTCCCCAAATGTTTCGCAGTCACAAGTAATTTCCACACATCTTAACTATAAAAAAACCTAAACAATTACACTTGCAACAAATACATTTGCAGAATACACATTCTTTCTGATTAAAATAAGCCTAAAATGCAAAATATCAAGCCCAATTAAGGATCGTAAGAGTCATTTTCAAGCACAAACGTAACAAAACATTTGAAGTAAAAAAAAATTGTATTCAGTATAAACTTGTGAAAATGAAAATATTAAATACAATTATAAAATGTTAAAATATTTGTTAAATAGTTTTATCATATATTTGTTGTTTTATTTACGTAATGTGTTTTTGTAAAGTTTTAATTTTGTCATAATATTGTTTTGAACTGCTTGCTATTTACAATGGTTACTATTGACTGTTTTCATTGTTTGTTTTTTGCGGGTGCGGTGAATTGTATTAAAACCAGACAAAAAATCCTATCAAACTAAATCATAATAATCATTAACGTTAATAATAATATAGGGAATTCACAACAATTAAAAAAAAATCAAAAACATTCAAAAATGTATTGTCCCCGTTTTTTAATTAATAGATAGTAACAAATGAGATTTCAGTGATATTTTGACCACACAAATAAAAAATGTCCCTGGTTTCCATTTCAGAACTCTGGCCACCTTACCTTAGACAACAGTGCAACGAAACTAGGGAAAAGTGCTACTGTGAAGTTATGTAAAACAGAAACATATTTTCATATTGACTTGTTATTACACAAACATTGATCCCAGTAAAAATGAAAAGGTGAAATTAAGCAAAAAATCTACAGCAAAAACAAATAATGGTGAACTGGCAAGTTATTTAAAAACACTAAAGTTGAACTCAGGATAAGCTTTATCACACCTGTTTTTGTTGTTGTTGTTTTTTTTAAGGTTAATACATTAATATTGG
This sequence comes from Coreius guichenoti, assembly GCA_039654105.1. Classification (NCBI taxonomy): domain Eukaryota; kingdom Metazoa; phylum Chordata; class Actinopteri; order Cypriniformes; family Gobionidae; genus Coreius; species Coreius guichenoti. The sequence continues at coordinate 23,886,485 of CM077190.1, forward strand.
TCTGCTATGTGAAATCTCAATCATAGAATACAGCAACAGCTCAATGTTTCTCCAGCACCAGCTGCTCCAATAAAACACCACAGCAATTTAAACAACAAATTTGACAGTATTGTCATAAATGTGAGCGATTTCAACTGTAATCCTTCCTCAGAATCTACTGCTATATGAATCCAGAATCTTATCAACAGCCACAAAATTTTGAATTTACTTTTGGTTTTCAGTTTGTTTACATATTGGATATGAACTGCTAAAGCTAACTAAACCCAAGGGGCATTTCCTTCATTCAATCATTCATTCCTAGCAGTCACAATAAATCATCTTATTTAAACCTAAACTGTGTTTTTAAAATCAACAAATCTGCTAAATTCTGTTTAAAAACACACAAAATATTTAAAATACATTCATATTCTATAAAAAATAACTGTTTACATATGACAGTTATTGACAGTTTTTTGTTTATAAAACACTCCCAGCATTTCATTCTGTTCTTTATATACATAAAGAAATATTACTAGCATATATATTCAGAGATTGAGCATAAAAAAAATGTTATATTTGTTTATGATAATATTAATCTCACTAGGACCTTAATTTGAATATGCTTTACATTCTCTTCAAGTCAGAAATAATTAACAATAAACAAGCATAGAAACTCTTCACCTAAGTAAAAGAAAAGAATATTGACCTGCAGGTAAAAGCCGTTACATTTCAATCATTTATTTATATTCCCTTCACACGGGCAGCTAGTTATGAATATTTTGATAATGATTCTGTCCCAACCATTACAAAAAGAAAGATATCTGATTATAGATTGTCTCTGATTAATTAAAAGCCAGTATCACTCAATACATAAGTGTATTGTTTGCTCTTTACTTTTGCTAAAGGTTTGCTAATGCTATAATGAGATGTTTGGGATCTCATTAATAAAACTATTCTGATGTCTAAGTTCAGCTCTAAGAAGTGTGTTTTGTTTATTCTGATGGATAGGTGATCGTGTTTGCTATCCAATCTAGACGTTTATGTTATTGTTTACTTAGCTAGATTGTAAATAAGTTGAGAGTATTGTTTTTTCTGACAGACAGTTAATGAGGATTGCTGTAGTATGACTATTGTTTACTCAGATGGCTAATAAGTTTTGCTCTAATATGAGAGTAATTCTAGTTATTGAGGATTGTTCTGGTATGATTTTGTCTACTCTGACAGATGCTGAATGCGGTTTTACTCCAAAAGCACAGTATTGTTTACTCTGATAGAAGGTGAATGAGGTTTACTCTGAGAGGACAGTATTGTTTACTCTGGTCTGCGGAGCTGCAGGCCTGTATGACTCTTATCTCCGGGCTTAGGGTTCAGCTGCACACCTGCATCTCCAGACGAGCCCCCTGGACCGGTTGGGTCCGTTTAAACGGCCCGTTTTGGCCTTTCGCTCGCAAACCATCCGAACCGCGGATTCGCCTGCGGGCCCGCACCGAGCTAACGCATATGCTAACACTGAGCGAGGGCTGCACAACACCGATAACCTTTCGGAAAGTCCGAAGCACGTCTCACCCCGACACCTGGCTACTGTGCTCCCCCACTCGGAACCAGCGAAACGGGTCCGGCGCGTTTACCTGAGGCTCTGCTGTTGAAAGCTGAAGGTGGAGGGGTTCGGGCTCGCTGTGTCCCTCTCACAACAATAATCCGGGTCGCACCGCTTCCTCTCACTGCGAACATGAAGACGGACGGGCGGCGGTCATTCCTCTCGTAGGCGCCCGCGGAAGCTCGCACTTTACTCCGGACGATGGCAGAAAGGATTCGGTGCCGAAAGGCTCCTGGGCGCTCATAAAAGAATCCACACAGACTCTCTCTCTCGCAGAACAAAATGCCGACCGGAAGCACTGCTGCAGGAATGACTCCCTCCACCGGCGCCGAACCAACCAGCAGCGACCCGCCGACTTCCGCTGCCTGCTCTCCTCCCCTTCCCTCCTTCTCCCATCCATTGCTTCCCATCCTTTCCTCTATCATCCTCCACTCTGCTTTCATCCCCCTCCTCTCTTCTTCTCACTGTAAATCAAATATCTGAGGTGTGTGTTCATTAAACGTGTATAAATTTGTATCCCGTGTATAGCATTAACGTGGTAAGCAATATACACTTTTTTTTATTTATTATTTAAGGCAATTAAGACACTACAGGCAAACCATTGTTTTTTTCATGCACAGGTCAAATTTGAAATTTTGGGCTATTTTGCTAACATGTCTTCTTTCAGACTAGTAAAAAGAAAACATCCAAAATACACATTTAGGTGTTTATTTTATCACACTTGATCTATTTGCGTCTGATTTTAATTACAATACATATCTTTTCTCAGAAAAAAAAAGTTCTCATGCGGTGATCTAGAAATGTTCACATTCTACTGATATATAGAACATTTTATTCCTAAAAACAAGTTTTTTTTTCTGACTGTTGACGGCATTATCTAAAATCCCCTATGTAAAAACCTTGAACTCTATAGCAGGATACGTCACCAAAATTAATTTTGAACCTGGCTTTATCCAATGTTCAGATATGGTCTGTAAATGTATGCAAATTAGTTTGCATTAATTTTTGATTAAACAATGCCCCATTTTTACATTTAAACATAACATTTCAGAAAACTAATCTAAAAATTTAATGTCGGCGATTAATTAACTGGGGAACTATGGCGATACCAATTAATTAAAAAATATTTACCCTATTCACCAGTGGTGTCTTGCCATAACTTTTTAACAATTGATTGACTAATTAAAATAAGAATGTTCTGATTCGAAAATATGTGTGAGCGTAGATATTACACAAAGATTTGATATTAATATTGAACCAACGTGTTATTGTTCATGCTAGTATGTACACGCATCTGGATATGAGTCCAATATCGCCCCCTCACGGTACTAAACTAATATTTCAGGCACAATAGGGGCACAGTTTTTATATTATTTCTCAGTCAGCTGCTGTATAGGCACGTACCACATATCTTAAAGTCTTGGCTACAAAAAAAGCTATTAAGCATTTCCACCAGGAAAAAAAAAGATGCAGTTCATTGACCTTTTGTGACAACATGCCCCAAGGACAAGACATATTGAAATAACCGTTACAAGTTTTTAGCCTGATTTGAACAGTAAAAAAATATGAAACAGCAAAACTATAAAAAAGGTAATGAACAAAAATATCAAGTCATTGTTTTGCCAGCAATTATTGTAAATAGGCTAATAAATTGTATGCATTTATATTGGAATCTTAGTCTGGAGGACAGAATTCTCGAAAATATTCTAATTTAGGATTTTTTGATCTAGATCTTTTAAAAGACAATATAAACCCACTGCTAGAGAAAGAAAATGTGTAAATGGACTTTTGACTAAAAATGTGCATAGAGGTTTGTGTGTGTGTGTGTGTGTGTGTGTGTGTGTGTGTGTGTGTGTGCTTGTTTATGTGATTTATGAGGACACAAATTTGTATAATGACATGGGTATTACACTGGTATTACAACGTAAACGTGGTTTATGAGGACATTTCCTGTGTCCTCGTAATAAAAATGGCTTAAAAAACATACTAAACAATGTTTTATTAAAAATGTAAAAATGCATAATGTTTTCTGTGATGGGTAGGTTTAGGGGTAGGGGTAGTGTAGGGGGATAGAATGTACAGTTTGTACAGTATAAAAACCATTACGTCTATGGAATGTCCTCATAATGTAGTTGCACCAACGTGTGTGTGTGTGTGTGTCTGTGTGGTTCTATCCCGGTTCAACCTGAATGCACACAGACTCATGGGGACTCGTGTCACCGTGGGGACCTAAATTGAGGTCCCCATGGGGAAACAAGCTTATAAATCATACAAAATGAAATGAAAATGTAAAATTGCAGAAAGTTTTTTGTGATGGGTAGGTTTAGGGGTAGGGTTAGTGTAAGGGGATACAATATACAGCATAAAAATCATTACATCTATGGAGAGTCCCCACAAAGATAGTAAACCAGACGTGTGTGTGTGTGTTTGTGTGTGTTGTGTGTGACTATGTCCAGTTGACTAAATTGGCAGAATGCATTATGTTATTGTTATTAAAAAGCTCTAATGATGGAAGATTTGTGCTATAGTTAAAGGGATGGTTCACCCAAAATGAAGATTCTGTCATCATTTACTCAACCTCAAGTTGTTCCAAACCTGTATGAATTTCTTTCTTATGTTGAAAACAAAATAAAATATTTTGAAGAATATTGGTAACCAGACAGTTGGTATTGACTTCCATAGTATTTTTCCTATAATAAGTGAATGGCTACCATCAACTGTTTGATTACCAACATTCTTTAAAATATCTTCTTTTGTTTTCAATAGAAGAAAGAAACTCATACAGGTGAGTAAATCATGACATAATTTTTGGGTGAACTATCCCTTTAAGGAAAAAGTGTGCTTGCCTCTGTCATTATGCCTTCATTGAAGTGTACTTGTGAAGTGTGAAGTGTAGTGTGACACTTCAATGAAGGCACAAAGATGTTCTTTACGAGCACACTTTTTCCTTAACTATAGCACAAATGTTACTTAATTAGAGCTTTTTAAATAACAACGTGGTGCATAATGCGGTTCATAATGCATTCTGCCAATTTAGTCAATTGGACATAGTCGCTTAAAATGCACCTATCAACTGCTAAAATCTTATTGAAATGGAGCTTTTGTTGCCTGAAGAAAATGATTGTCCACTAGATGGCAGCATGAGTCCATTTAGAATTATCCACTAGGTTAGAAGTTTGTGTTTCTGATCTCTTGATCGTTTTTATTTGCAGAAACAATTTATAATTTTTTTTTTTTTTTTCTGGCCATTTTTTAATAAATCTATTTGAATATATTAATTATATTCCACATTCTATTCATGTTTAATTCATATTCTCCAATATCAAAAGCAGAGTTTGTTGAAAAGTTGTGAAAAATATAAATCACAGCTACTCATCTATCTTTAATAAAAATTCCAACACAATGCATCACCACTCCATTTTATTCAAAACTATATTCAACACACAACATGCGTAGGCTCTTTATTCTATAGTTCTAATCACCCATTTTGCTTTTGAGACAGGAAATATACAGCAACATGAAAAAACTAAGAATTTAAAAAAGGCAAATATAAGATCACAGTTTCCAGCTGAGTGCATCTGAGTCCAACCTGTGTCTATAGCATGTTTTCAACAGATTTACAGTTTTCAAAATGACTCAGTTCTGTATGTCATTGCAACCACAAGACTGTAAACGTTCAGTCCCTTACAATTATTATTCTTTAGCAGCTACGTATTATTTCTATGTATCATTAATGTTAGCAAATGGCAATAAAAGGGTCAGTGGATGAACTATAGCAAAATAGAAAACAATTTAAAAAAATCTCATAAACGCATAAGTATGTGTTTGTTCAGTTAGGATTAGTCGTGCGAGCTGCAGAGAAAAGTCAAATAGCTGCTGAAACACTGAGGAATATCAATGAGTCTTCTCATACATAAAGATGTGTAAAGCAGCTTTCAAAGCTAAACATAATCTTCTCTTGATATTTACAGTAAGACATATTTTATACTCCACTTTTAGATGATCACATTATAAACGGAGCCCAGAAGTTTTTAATCTTGGTCTCCTGCCCATGTTGAACACCCAGTGCAGAACTCTTGGCATAAACAAAGTGTAATGAACTTCTATCTGTTCATCTGATGAATTATTTACTCTGAGAAAAGCACTGATATTAATTTCTGCTTAAAATCAGTCTTGTGTACATCCATGACCCTGTTCGTTTTAACACTCTTGTGACAAACGTTGGTCACCAACATACCAATGCCCTCCATATCCTACATAGATTCACATTTCAGCTAAAATAATGAAAAGGCAATACAAAAAAGGAATGGTTATTATATATTTTTGTAACCTGCCAAATCAAAATAACAATCGGTATGACCTGGAGAACCAAACCAAAGCACAAGAACAAAATTACAGTAAAAGGACAAAAGAAGGTTGAAAACCAAATATTCAAAAACAAAACAAAATATATATATATACTGTATATATTTATATATACACTGGCCCTAAAAAAAATATTTGGACACTTTTGACACACAAGCAACACTTCACAAATGTATTGCATAGCAAAATATCAAAATAGTTTTTCAATGTAATCCCAGCTAAAAAAAATGTTCTAAGAACACTTTGCTAACGTTCTCATTAAGTTAAAAAAAAGACGTTATTTCTGATTTTTCTCTGAACGTTCAAAACATCCAGTTTTTTAAGGGAACATTCAGAAAACAAGTAGTAACATTTAAAAAAAAGTTAGACGAACTAAAATGTTTCAGAAAATAGTTCCATGAATGATGTATAAATAACGTTTTTGTGCTAACATTTTGAAAACATTATTAAAGACCTGATAACTCTGAACGAACATACTGGAAGAACGTTTCTTCATAACTTTACCAGAATGTTAGCCAAAGTTCTGAGAACGTTCCCTGTTAGCTGGGATTGTTAGTGAATGTATGAAGTCAAGTGTAGTGTCCAAATATTTTTTGTTTTGCTTGAATAGCATGCTTGTACAATACTTCTTTAAAATAAATGCATTTAGTTTGATATTTTCTAATATAATGCAATTCAATTCTTACATTTTTAAGTGCATCTTAAGTGTTCATATATTTTTTGGGGCCACTGTACATATACAGACACAAACACACAAAAAATCCTTGGTTGGGCGTTGAATATGCAGCCTCTACATCTTAGTCTCGCTGTCTGGTGGTTTCTCGTTCTCATAGTCGTTCTCCTGAGGGATCATCTGGTAAGGTTTCTTCACTTCGTTCTCCTCCAGCACAGAGCTCCCCAATTCCACATCACCGCTCTGAAGCTCATCTTTGGACAGGAACTCTATAATTCCAGCTCCTATAGAATCTCCCAGGACGTTAGTCGTTGTGCGCAGACGATCCCTGTAAGTGCAACAGAAAAGTAAGTAAAACAGGAAATGAAGAATCCATTTATTTATCTGTATATTTCACCCTGAGGCAGTAAAATACCAGCGATACTTGATTAGTTGTCAAAAAGTTTCCTACTTTCAGCTCAGTTTTCATCCTAGTTTAAAAAGAGTCTCTTTTAGCTGTGTAACTTGTGGGAAAGGGGATCTATCTGGAATGATTAATTTGGCCAACCTAATTACGTTTCTATGTTAAAACCAATTGAATTACGTGAAATGCATGAAAAAAATGGAGCAAGTCTCATGGGAACATATCAAAGTGTGTCACCTGGGTTGATAATGGAAAAAAAAATGAAGGGAGTCCCAAATATGAGGGAAGATAAAGCACCAAATGCAGTAATTTTAGCAAAAGATTTTGAAATACTTCAATTAATATATTTTTTTGCATTGTTATTCCCTTTTTAAAATCACGATTCTTTAAGAGGTCACTCACAGGAACCAATCAACTGCAATGATGAGGGTGATGTCATCGGTTGGGAGTCCGACAGAGGTCAGCACAATCACCATTGTGACCAGACCAGCCTGGGGGATTCCGGCCGCCCCGATACTTGCCGCAGTGGCTGTGATGCTGTATCATTAAAGAGAATATCAATCATATTTAGAAACTTGTGATGTATATATCAATCTGTTTTCTTAATGAATTATTTATATTTTAAAATATCCCACCTAATGGTTATGATCTGCCCAAAGTTCATGTCCATGTTGTTAACCTGGGCGATAAAGATGGCTGCCAGGGCTTCATACAGTGCTGTTCCATCCATGTTGATCGTGGCTCCAACGGGAAGCACGAATCGAGTCACGCGTTTGTCGACTTTGTTGTTCTCCTCCAGGCATTTGAAGGTAACCGGAAGTGTGGCAGAGCTGGTGGATGAAAAACGTAAAAGTGAAATGATAGCACAATATTCCTGATTTCAGCAGCTTGACGTTGTCGGTCCTACCTGGAAGAGGTGCCAAGAGCCGTGATGAGGGCCTGGAGCAAACCCGTGATGAAGATGAATGGGTTTTTCCGGGTGATGACGAAGTACAAAGTCGGTAGAATGATCATGCCGTGTATCATGAGGCCGATTATCACTGTAACCGTATACATGCCGAGTTGACCGCCCATCTCAGTGATGTCATCCATCTCCACGATTTTTCCAGCAATCAGAAAGAGGATACCAATAGGTGCATACCTGGGAACAGGATATGGCGTTTAAAGACACGGTGCACTCATTTACCTCCATTTCATTCTAAGTTTCGGATTTGTTATTTCTGTTTTATTTTATTTTAAACTAAACTACCAAACTAAACCGGTGGAAAGAAAACGGATTAAGGGATCAGGGACGGATCTGCATCCAGAAGCATCACTTATTAATAAGGTTTCCTAAAATGTCAATGAGTTACACATGCAGATAAAAACAAGGTCATTAAAAAGGGTCACACAAAATGAGAGCACAGGGCACATTTCTGTCCAGACAAAGAGGAAATTCATCTAATTCTACAGTAAGGTGAAAGTTATTATGAGGCGTTTCTGTGATGAATTATGATGAATGTCTTATTGTAAGTTACTTACATGACAAGCCACAAAGTTAATCTTGAGGTTGATTTTTGTTAGGCCTCCTAAGCTACACTTTCCAATACATTACTACTCCAATAAACAAATAAGTACCAATAAATTCGAATAAATATTTATTACGTATTTGAAATTATAATAGTTAATATGGCTCATGCTCACCAAGGCCGCATTTGTTTAATCAATAATACAGTAAAAACTGTAATAAAAATGTGAAATATTATTACAAGTTTTCTACTTTAAAATGTAATTTATTCCTTTGAAAGTAAAACTGAATTTTCAGTCTTCAGTGTCACATGATCCTTCAGAAATCATTCTAATGCTGATTTGTTGCTCAAGAAACATTTTTTATTATGATCAATGTTCAAAACAGTTGTGCTGCTTAATATTTTTAATATCTTTGATGAACAGAAAGTTCAACAGAACAGCATTTATTTAAAATAAAAATATTTTGTAACATTATAAATGTCGTTATTGTCTTTTGATCAATTTAATGTGTTTTTGCTGAATAAAAGTATTAATTTAAGAAAAAATAATTACTGATCCCAAACTTTTGAATGATTATAATAATATAATTCAATATAATATAATATAATATAATATAATATAATATAATATTTTTAATTTTAGATTAAAGGGGGGGTCTAATGCTATTTAATGCATTCTGACTTATTTACATTGTTAAAGAGTTGGATTCTCATGCTAAACATGGCCAAAATTTCAAAAAACAAGTTGGACGTATGTCGGAGTATTTGTGTTCCAAATATACTCCTTCAGGGTTCGTATAAGTTTCGGAAAGTTTTTTTCGAGTATGGCCCTGTATGACGTCATAAAGGGCGGAATTCCTTGTATGAGCACTTCTCCCGGACCAGACTCCCAACCAGAGCGAGAGCAAGAGCGCGCCCATCAACGAGCTTTGTTCGGTTTACGGGAGCCGTCGGCAGCGCTGTCATTTTGTTTTTAGACCACGGAATCAACAATGTCACCAAAGAAGTGTGTTTTGGTTGTGAGGGAAAGATAACCATGTTCAGCTTCCCAAATAACCCAGCGTTAAGGAAACAGTGGATGCAGTTTGTTTTTCCGGAGCAGCAACGGAGTTCTGCAAGTGTGTTTGTTTGTTCCTGGTCACGAGTCGAAACCGCAGGCGGTGAGTGAAACTGCATCAAATATCTGTGTTTTGTTGGCAATTGGCGCGTAAGTGCATATAATGTAAACAACACGAACATATAGTGAAACAAAAGTTATCCAGGGATAATGCCATGATGTATTGTGTGTTTGTGTGTGTGTGTGTGTGTGCTCGTGACTCTTTAGCTCCGCCCACTGCACGCCTCCACAAGTTTGGCTGTTTTCTGAAAACATCGGTATAGCATATCTGTCTTTTATAAATATAATAAAACTAAAGACTCTTCGGAGATATGAAGGATGCAATACTACTCTATAAGTACTCAAGATTAACATGAGATTGGCAGAAACTGTGTGTGTTATGTACCCTTTAAAGAAATACAAATGTGATAAAAAAAAAATTAGCATGGCAGAATTATAAGTTAAATCAAAAGTTAGTGTCTGGGATCACTCACCACATAATAATAGCAACAAGTCGCATGATGGCCTCGTTGAGGGAGTCGAAGAAGTCTCTGAGAGCCTGTCCCTGTTCCTTCATATTCCCAATGATCAAGCCGAAGCACATTGAAAACACTACCAGCCCGAGGGCATTAACTCCGCTGGTGGAGCCTGGAAGAGGAATCACTTCCTCTTGGGCAATCTCCTGGGTGGCGTTAGTTAGGTTGAATATCGAATCGTTCACAAGCATCTTCACCTTAATGATCCTCTTGCCATATTGGGTCTTGAACTACAGGAGGAAAAAGAGAAGAAGGGAACTAGTTTTAAAAATCAGCAAGAATCAATCCGATTTAAGAATTTCATATGACAAAATCCTGTTCATATTATTTTGATTTAGGGATTTGAATTGTTAGAAACTTTCCACAGCCATGATTGAGTTTTTTTATTTTATTTTATTTTTTTTAGATCTGGTTGACTACAGGGTGTCCCTGTGGAGTGTGTCCGGACAGACTGTGAGCCACTGTCAGGCTCTTCAGTGTCATTGTCTGGCCATTTCTGTCCCATTATATCCAACTGTGGCACAGCTCTGCCAAAGCTCTCAGTCGGTCCAAGCACAGCTGAAGGTCGAAAACAAGCCAGACTCTCAAAATGCTAAATGGAAAATGACTATTCCTTACATGCTAAGTTAACTAGCTTGGGCCAGCAGTAGGAAATGAAAAATGAAACATTGTCAGACTTGTAAGCAGTATTGGTACGATTATAAATTCAAGGCCTCCCAGAAAAAAAAGTTTTGATCCAAGAGTGATAAATTATTACTTTCTGTCCTTTGAGATGTCATCATGCCTCATCAAGTCTAATGATGAATTGATTTCCTGCTGAACAGGGAAACATATTAGAACTTCGCCTCAAACCGTCTCCTGAACATCCTAAATCCCACAATATTATATATCTACAATAGAGTCTATCTATATGAATATGAGAAATATTTAATATTTTGGCAATATAATTTATATATGTATTTATATCAATTATTTATAAATATAATTTAGTTAAATTTATTTAAATTTTATAATTTAATTATTTTATAAAATATAAAATTGCTTAAATGTGTTTTTTCTTGTGTTTTGTGATTGTGTTTCCCCTAGAAACAACATTGTGTGACAGTGTAATAGATATGGAGCAACATTTTATATTGCAGTTATCATATTTTATGTTTTTATTTTGATGTTATTGTATAATTTATTATCTATCTCTTTAGTATTCACTTAAATTACATTTTAAATTAAATTAAATCACTTATGTTTTTTTTGTGATAAAGGTCATTTTAGGCAAGAAAACTTACTATTGCTAATTTTATAATAATGCAAATAGCTAATATTTCATAATTGTTTATAATCATTGTTTATGATAAAACAGAACTGAGGAATGTTGAGTGATAGAATGAAGGGAAATACATTCTTACCTGTTGAGTGCAGGCTTGAACCAGATTAGGTGGAAACATGTTTCTGCAAAAAGTAATTCAGCATATGTGTTGAATAGAATAATTGGTTAAAATCCATATTTTGGGAGTAACTGATGGGCTACACCTGTCCCATTACCTAATGAGGTCCAGGAAGGCATCAGCTGGGCTGACCTTCTCGATCTTCTGCTGTTTGGTGAATTCATCTCTTGAGCCTTTGCCCGGGTGGATAATCAGAACCATAATGATGCCGATAAACACAGCGATGAAAGTGGTGGTCATATAGTATATGACTGCACGCATGCCCATCTTTCCAGAGGCACGACTGTCCAGTGCTGCCATGCCTAGACAGAATGAATTTGAATTTTTAACATTTTCTTATATGAAACTAAATCACATTTCTATAAATACATGGTATCCTGTACCATCCGTGCTGAAAAAATCAGGTCTAGTACCAAGATTTTGATTAAAAAATATTCAACCAGAATTTGTACAGGCATGTAGAATGGTGGTGGTGAATAATGAAAAATTCATGTTTTAATCTTAATTTAGCTGTAAAGTAGTATATCGTTTGACTTTAAAAGTCATGGGGCACTATTTTAACGATCTAAGCACTGGTCTAAAGCGCATGGCACAAGTGCACTTAGGGCGTGTCCGAATCCACTTTTGCTAGTTTAACGACGGGGAAAATGGTCAGTGCGCCCAGCGCATGGTCTAAAATGGTTGTCCCTATTCTCTTAATGAGTAATGGGTGTGTTTTGGGTGTAACGTGCAATAAACCAATCATAGTCTCATCTCCCATTCCCTTTAAAAGCCAGTTGCGCTCGCGCTATGGCGGATTCGCTATTTACATGGCGGAATTTGCAAGCGGAAAAACTGAACACTTCTCCAGAGAGGAATCCTTTTATTTTTAATATTTAAACATTTTTGTGTGCTGCTGCACTGTGTGTAATAAGCAGAGTGTACGCGCGTTGTGGACCCACCTATAGGCGCATATTACAAATGCGCTCTTTAAATAACAAAAAAAATATTGCGCCATTGACTTTAGAACAGGTTTTTGTTGGTCAATGGCGCAGTCGATTTCAGTTGCCTCAAAATAGCAACGTGCCAACAATGCGCCTGAACACACCTCGTTTTCAGACCAGCACGCCCATGGGCGCACAAATGGGAGCAAATGCATTTGCTATTTAAACAACGTGGAGCTGGACGTGAAAATGATAACTGCGTCGGGCTGAAACTGGCAAAAAACACTTGCGCCTGCCGCCGCATTGTGCCGGGTGCATGATAGGGCCCTAAGGATTAATTGAAATCTTTGTAGAAGTCTGTTTGCTTAGACAAAATGACTTGAGCCAAAACAAATTAAGGTTAAAATTTTGAACGAGTCAGTGTCCTTTCTGCAGTCCTGATCCCCAGACCGGAAAGAGAAAGCAGCCATTGTTTAGTCCTCTCATCCTCCTGGGGGCCCAAACTCCAGAATCTTTTAAACTCCAGGGCCTTTTAAGTTTAGCCTCTCAGTTCACAATTTCCTCTGTTCACACTCTGTCTCTCTCGACCATACTTCTCTCACTCTTAAATGGCATTCGCTCATCTCTCTCTGTCTCGGACAGGCCTGGGAAATTCCTCCACCTGCCTGTGTTTCAGCAATCATGCCCCCCTCTCTATGTCTCCAGGGCAACAGCAAACAGTCTCCCAATGCACTTGTATCAAACTAAAGAAATGACTCACGTTGTGCAGTTACAAAGAAGTGAATAAATAAATACACCCAGATGTGGCACAATTACCAAATAAAAAAATACCCAACAAATAATTAAATTTAAATAAAAATTTTAATAATAATATTATTCATAATAATTGAATGACTTCATAATTATAATAATAATAATAATAATAGAATGATAATAATAATAATAACAATAATAATAATAATAATAATAATAATATTAATAATTAGTAGTAGTAGTATTCAAACATTTTATCATTATTATTTCAAATAAGTTATCAAATTAATATTATTATTCAATTTTGTATTATTATTTAAATTAAAGTACATCTATTATTATTATTATTATTATTATTATTAACCAATTTGCATAGGCCTCAGTCTAGCCCTTTAAGAATGAGTTTAAAGCAGTGGTTCTCAACCAGGGGCCCACAAGAAACTTCCAAGGGGGCCTCAAGATGACACAACAAGAAATAAAATAGGCCAAAACAACTAAAAATATATATATTTCTTAGTATTTGTTTCTTTTTATAACAAATCTGTCTAGTTATGCCAAGCTAAAACTTGTATTGGGTAGAAATTGTATATGTGAAGCAGCAGGGGTGGGTGGGGCTGAACTTGTCATTGCAACCTCTGCCTCAGTCTCACTGCAACTTTTAATAGAAGCACAAAGAGGTCACTGTCTACAAACCAGAAAATAGAGTCCAGCATAATGCCATGTTTCACAGCTGTAACACCTCTTCCCATTCCTAAAAGATGCCAATTTTGATGGTTTGATAAGAGATATATATGCCTAATCATCTGCAGCAAAAACAAACTTTATTGTTGTTCTATAAGCTTTCCTCCGGTTTCACAGACAAGGTTTAAGTCTATCCCATACTAAAATGCATGTTTGAGCTGTTTTAACTGAAAGCAACTTGCACTGATTTATCTTAAAATATATCAATGCCATTGTTTTGTCTCCAGATGCACACCAGTAATGTTTTTTTCTAAGGCACGTTTATAAAAGCTACCTGCATATCCTAATTGAACTAAGGCCTAATCCTGGCTTAACCTAAGCCCTGTTTGTGAAACCAGGCCTTTAAGTTTTTTCTGTCACTAATTCTCTTACATATACAGTGACTTGAATTCCATGGCCCTTTAATTACTAAGCTGCTTTTTTTCTGTGTTGGCATTAATTGGACACTAATTTCCTTCCTTTCCATGCCTCTTTTCATCCCTTTTCTCTTTCACATCCTATAGAATTACTTCAAATGTCCAGCCACTCTCACAATTCTGAATTCACATAGTTCTCACATTCTCATTCTATTAATGTCCTTGCTTTACTATATCCTCGCTTCACTGATTTGCCCTTTTCCTTTACCAGGTCTGTCAGTAAAATTCACAGGGCCTGGGACAACGTTTTTATGGGTGGGTCCCATCAGCTCAGACCCAATGAGAAGCTACTGAGGATCTTACTTAGGACCGCCCCATTTTTACTTGTATACTGAACTTAAACTCAGACGAACACAATCAGAGTTATATTAAAAAATGTCCTGGCTCTTCCAAGCTTTATAATAGCAGTGAATGGCAGCCCAAATTTACCCAAAATTTGAAGCCCAAAAAAGTGCATCCATCCATTATAAAAGTAATCCATACGGCTACGGGGGGTTAATAAAGGCCTTCTGAAGTGAATCTATGGGTTTGTGTAAGAAAAATATCCATATTAAAAACTTTATGAAGTAAAATATCTAGCTTCCGGCAGACCGCCTTCTGTATTCAACTTACGAAGAAAGTGTAACGCCTCTCGCAGTTCAAAACGCTTACGCTACGTCCGACGTCATTGTCGCGCCAGTTACACTTTTTTCTTAAGTTGAATATGGAAGGTGGTCTGGTAGAGCTAGATATTTTACTTTATAATGTGTTAAATATGGATAATTTTCTTACACAAACGCATCGCTTCGCTTCAGAAGGCCTTTATTAACTCCCGAAGCCGTATGGATTACTTTTAGAATGGATGGATGCACTTTTTTGGGCTTCAAATTTTGGGCTGCCAATTTTGGGCTGCCATTCACTGCCATTATAAAGCTTGGATTAGCCAGAACATTTTTTAATATAACTCCACTTGTATTCGTCTGAAAGAAGAAAGTCATATACACCTAGGACAGGGTTATTTTCATTTTTGGGTGAACTATCCCTTTAAGTTTCCTGCTTTTGTATAAAGCATTTTTATTTTATATCATCGCTGTAACATTTGATTTAAAACCTGAGGTCGAACTGTTGCATGTCTGGCTGAAAAAAAAAATCAAAACAATAAAAAATCATACCTGTAATCAAACTTGAGATTAGAAGGGGAAGCACTAGCATCTGCAGCATACGCATCAATAGTTCACCAGGAAAGGAGAAATACTTCACTTCCCTGTATGACATCTTATACGGCCTCAGAGCAAATCCCAGCGTGATACCTGAATAAAGAATATAACAACATTTCAGATGCACAGATCTGTCAAAAACACTTTTCTGTTATGTATCAAAAGTCATCTATTGTGAAAAGGTGGTTAAAGATCTGGAGTGGTAACCGATAGGTTGTAGATGTGTGTCCTTGAGCAAGAAACTAACTTCAGGTTAGATGGCTTCTTTAGATGGTTAGAACAAACGTTTATACTCGGAATGAATGTAATTTCAATAAACCAGGTGCACTGACCAAAGACCACGGCTCCAACAGTGAACAGCACAAAAGCATTTCTTCTCAGAAAGCTCTTCACGTCATCTTTACTGATGTCTTCGACTTTCTTCCTTGCCTTTAGGGAACGCAGTTGAATTCTCTCACGGAACTGCTGCACGCGACTGCGCGACCGTGGCTTCTCCCCAGTGGTTTTGGTCATGCTGGCGGTGTCACTCAACACACTGAGATCAAGCTAGCTGGGCTGAACCGGTGACCCAAAAGAGACCCTACACTAAAAAGAAGAGAGAATGAGACAAACTCTAGCACACCTGCTGTTCTAAATCCCAAATCCTCAAGTTAAAATAGGAAAGAATATATTTAAATATATGATATGCAACTCAATTTCATGTAGGCTAAATGAAAGCCTTCTATCAATACAATAAAATAAAATAAAGTAAATAAATAAGCATACATATATATTTATTATGCAGTAAGTATGCAATTAAATACAAACGCAATGTATATATATATATATATATGCAATATTATATATGCAATCATATATATATATGATTGCATATATAATATTGCATATATACATACATTGCATTTGTACATTGCATTTTATATATGCAATATTAAATTTCAAGTAAATTAAAGGTTTTTTATCTTAGAGATGAAAAAATTAATTCATAAGACCTCAATCATTAGTTATTAGTTATCTTATAGCTCGCAGCTTTTCATCAGTTCACGGTGAACCACATGAATATCTCATTTAAATTACAGAATATATATGTCAATTTGCATTAAATATATTAGCCAAAGATTAGTTATTGTCTAATTATTGTCCAGGCAAACGCTGTTCAGGCCAAAAAATCCTCCCTAGCTACAAGTAACTAAGAGGAGAAGAAGAGCTGCTTACCTGCTTCCAGTGAGCTCTTGTGCTGAGAGATGCCCTGAGTGAGCCAGTCTGTGCTGGGAATTTAATAACCTTCCACCAGTAAGAAGCTCCTGATACTCAGGATCTCAAAGGGGGAGGAGCTTGCTAACTCCAAATAGGAGACGCTCAAGACACTTTAAATGGGGGGGCGGGGGGCAGTGGTGGTACATGATGGAATGGCAGGAGAGGTCGTTGCTTGTTTCTCACATGAAACATACAGAGGGGGAAAAAAAATCACAAAAAACATCACTCCAATGCTAATTTAAAGCAAATGCTGTTTGCTTTCCAGGCTTACCTTGAAAAGACACATGAGGTGAATCTAAGTTCTGTTTCTGTGACATTCAACTCTAAGCAATCAAAACTCACATTGTGTTTCACTTTTCATCCTGAGAGACGATTTCAATAGCTGAGAACGAATACGTTAAATCAGTTAGAAGTGGAAGAATAAACATCGCCCACCGCAGCCCTTGACTCTCGGCAGGTCTTTGAGCTATTCAGATGACACTCGTGATGGGACTTCCTGCGGGTGAGAGTTGTTTCACACACTCACCTCTCCCACAGGCCTGACAAACAGAACTTCCCTGATTCATGTGTGTTGTGTGAACGGTCCCCGTCCTGTGGGCTGACGTCACCCTGTGTAATTTACATATTCAGTGATTTAACCCAATTAAAGGTTTTATTAGTCGTGCACACAAAAAGTATGACAGGTGACAAATTATTTTGGATTTTTATTTTAATATTTATTTTATTTTATCTCAAATTGCAACAAATATAAAATTGGTCGACAAACGTAATCATTTTGGACCTATTTTATTTTATTAACAACTATTATATTTAAAAATGTAATTTATTCTTATGGTGGCAAAGTATTTTTAGCAGCCATTACTAATAATTTCTTATTATTTTCAATTATTTTATTTTAAATTAATATTATTGTTGAAACCTGAAACATTGTGTTCAGGATTTTTTAATAAATATATATTTAAGAACAGCATTTATTGTAACTATAATTTTGTCACATTATACATGTTACATTAATTTAATGCATCCTTTTAATGCATCCATAAAAATATTATTATTATTATTATTATTTTTTATTTTTTATTTTTTTTTTTAAATCTTAGCTTTCATAGCGGTTGCAATGTTGAGTATTTTAGCAGATCTGGAATGTTGTATTGACCAATCAGCATCCAGGGGTGCAACTATCCGTTTTATAATGGCATTTTTATTTGACCGCTCAGTGATCTAGAGGCAAATGCAGGTTTTACATGTTTCTTCACAGATGATACAGTCTCTCCATGCCTGAGTTCAGAGGAGTGCATGTGAATGATGTTATGATGGGGGTCTCTGTTATCATGTAGGTCTCTGTCTTTCTCAGAATGAGTTCGTCCTCTTCACTGGGCTCTTGGAATGTCTCTGCTTTTGTCTGGCCTATGTGAGAGTAATCATAAACAGTGCTCGCCTTGAATGTGTAATTTGGACCAAACACTTCCAGACTCGTAACCCCCCCTCTTCCTCATCACCCTCCCGTTCTCTCTCTCTTCCCAGCAGACAAAAGAGATGAAGCACAAAAGAAGCTTTCAGTCTTTCTGCTTACAGTTCTGAGGGAGAGTATTTGAAGACTCGTAGTTTTGGGGAAAGCAGGGCAGTTGGGTGAGTACACTGGGTTCTTAGAACTTGTTGAGTAAAATAGAGCCACAGCGTCTACAGTTATAAGTTTTACAGTCCATATGAAACATCTTAACTCGCTCGAAACATCTGATATCACTTGTTTCATGCACATTTCCTCTTGCCCTTCAACCATCAGTCATGTAGCCTAACTTTAAAGGACAAGCGTAAAGGCCCGTTCACACACCAAGGACGACCATTATAAACGATAATGATAAAGATATAGTTCTAAAAATCGTTCTAAATATAAAAGAATAGCAGAGTCCACACACCACCACAACTATAACGATAATGGCTAAGAGAAACGATGCCTCATCTAGCGGCTGTTTATGTTAGTCATCCGTCATATTGGAACGGTCAAAGCGGGCCTGTGAACAATTGAGACGTCTGTCTGCAACCGTAGTTAGCAGTTATTAGTTATTAGTTAGTTATTCATAGCATGTATGAATATCTATATCTGCAATAGACTGCAGCAGATGATTTTGATAAACTTAAAACAATACAAGAAGACGTGACATTAAAAAGTTACCATTGTATAAAAATCTGCAATATTAAGTTACAATACATATAAAAAAACAAACCAAAACAATCTCACGATGAATGGTTATCCAATTAATTCGGAAAATTAAATCTCGGCGGTTTCACAACCAGAAACTGCACAATGTTGTGGCATCAATGATTACTGTGAGTAGGCATGTGACAGTATCAAATTTCCATGTTGCGATTAATTACTGCTTTTTACATTAATTACATTACTGCTGTTCCATCAGCGCCATCTGCTGTCAGAGAGTGAATGTGCATTTTCATTCAGTGCGTCTCCTTCACTCGTTCAGCCATGCGCTGCTCATGCGTTGGGCTTGTTTACATCAGTGCCAGTGCCTCTTTGATGCATACAGCGGTGTTGTTCATTTGAAACGGTAGATGGGTAAAGTATTCTTAAAATGCATTCTAAAAATCTGAATAATTCGTAATAAATAATTATTCACGGTATTTTGAAGTGACTACGATAACAATATCGTGCATGTTCATTATCGTGATATATCGTATTACCGTATACCGGCACATGTCTAACTGTGAGTGACGACACGCTGACCGTTCCAAGATGGCGTGCGCGCCGACGTGTCTGGAGGAATTTTTTTCACAGCTGATGAATGATAAAATTGACAGCCAATCAGAATCCATTCCGCTTTAAAGAGCTTGTGTAGGCAGATAACAAAGCTGCAGCGCACGCTTAGAATAAACATTCTAAACAAGCCTTATCTTCATTGGTGTGGACGCTAATATAGTTATCGTTATGGTTATCTTAGTTATTGTGTGTGAATGGGCATTAAAACTGTAACAAGCATTTTTCAGTGAACAGATGTTGTTTCTGTGTAGACAAAAAAATATACATAAAATTAAATGTAAAATATATAAAACTATACTTATTAACTAACATTTTAAATTATCAATACTTTAAGAAGTATTTTTATTATTTATTTATTTATTTATAGAATAGGCCTAAATACCGACAGAAATTGTTGCGCATATGTATGTCACTCCTAAAAATAAAGGTTCCAAAAGGTTTTTTTTTTCTCAGTAGAACCATTTTGGGTTCCCCAAAGAACGTTTCAGTGATCAGATCTTTAAAAATTTAATAAAGAATCTTTTTCCACTATAAAGAACCTTTTGTGTAATGGAATGTTTCCATGGAAGTTAAAGGCCCTTCATGGAACCATCAATGCCAGTAAAGAACCTTTATTTTTAAGATTGTGTCTGGAATTTTCAATTAAGTATAGGCCTATATCAGCTTTGATCCAGTTGTATCTGCTTATATTCTTTAGGAGAACTAAAACACACATAAATGACATTTGCATATTCGGCAGATGCTTTTATCTAGAGCGACTAACAAGGTACATTTTATCAGGATCCATTCCCTGGGAATCAAACCCAATGACCTTGGTGTTGTTAGTGAGCTACAAGAAATTAGATAACTATTGACAGTAACAGTATAGAGCTAGAAAGTGAATGTGGTTGCATATTCCTCTGAAAGATTCTAAGAGATGTGTGAGACAATTTAATCTCATTACTGTCCAGGAGAAACAAACAAAAAAACTTTTCTTTTTGGGTTTCTTTTTAAATATATATTAAGGAACACCATTTTATTCATCATTAGACAAAAGACGTTTGATATAATCTATACCAGACGCAAGATAAAAGAGTCAGGATGACAGAAGGAAGGGTTTTTCCAGTGCTGAGCTGGCTGTTGGGTCTCTGCGAGATCAGGGGCTTTTAGAGACCCACTGCGATGAGCAAACTCTGTGAGTCTGTCGGCATCAATGGCTTATCACCCAGCAACCATTCAAGCCATTAGCAGAGATTCTGCTCATTCACCACACATTCAGCAGGTCCGCAGGGATGCCGCTTTGTGCAAAGAGGCTCTTTGGCCTCACAAAACATCATCTAGAAAAAACACGAGACAGTAAAAATGGAAGCAGGAAGAGAATAATCCATATGTGTCACTGTGTCTTTATTTATGAGAGTTCTATGCAAAATACTTGCTCAAAGAATTGGTTCTGGTAGAATGTGCTTTTGGTTTTACACTTCATCAAGTTAATATTTGGATATACACAGGTCCAAAAATGAATCATTTTGAATTATACTTTTTATCCTTAAAAAACAACAAACAGATTAAACAGATATTTAAATTATATTTTCTTTTTCTATAATGTATTATTTATTTATTTAAATGAAATGTATATATAAATAAAATTTTCTTAATATGTATTAAAATTAATTTCATTTAAATAAATAATAAATTATAGAAATTATTAATTTAATTTATATATATATATATATATATATATATAATCTTTTACTTATTTTATTTAGAAAATGTCTATTCTCTACTATTTTTTTTCTTTTTTTTTTTTTAAATAAAATTGATTTAATACATTATTTTAATTCATTGTATTTTGTTCTTAAAATGTAATGAAATTAACAACATTTCTTTTTTTTTGGAGCTCCTGCGTCTCATTCAAAGAGGGCAAAAGGGAATTTCCACGCCTGTAATTCTTGCACTGGTAAACTTGAGTGGACATTTCCCACTTCACATGACTTAACGATGACCTCACTGTGACCTTGAGCAATCACTCTCCCATAACCATATTCACACTATATTATTCAAGGAAGGAACATTCACTCTGAAAGCGTATGGGGGGAACAGAATCAAAAGAAAACAAAAGACACTTCCGAGTTCACACTTGGGAGTGGATCATCAGTAGGGAGCAGGCAGTCACAAAAGGGGCTGACGACAGTAACAGTACTAATATGGAGCATCGACCTTAATGAAGCTCATAAAGGATCTTAAAGGAATAGTTCAGCCAAAAATGAACTCACCCTAATGTTGTTCCAAACCTGTATGAGTTTCTTTCTTCTGTTTAACACAAAAGAAGATATAAAGAATGTTGGTGACCAAACAGTTAATGGTAGCGATTGACTTTCATAGTAGGAAAAAATACTATGGAAGTCAATGGCTGCCGTCAACTATCAGTTACCAACATTCTTCAAAATATCTTCTTTTGTGTTCAACAGAAGAAAGAAACACATACAGGTTTTGGAACAACATGAGGGTGAGTAAATGACAAAATGTTCATTTTTTGGGGTGAGCTATCCCCATTATTGTGCTTAATTATGATCTCAAAATCCCTTTGCAAAACCACTTGTTTATTTCTGTTGTTTAGATTTAGAGTATGCAATAATTTGGTAGATGTGAAAAGTTACATGAAACTTTACATTAAGCTCTTAAAAGTTATATTAAAGCTCAAAGCTGTAATTTTAAGCTTTAACGTGATAAAAAAAAAATGAACTTCTGGATTTATGTTCTAGATGAAACATTTAAAATGAAACGGAGGTTATTGTCTCCAATAGGAAAGACTCTGAAATTTACATTTAATCGTCAAGCCTGAGTATTTAACCAAAACAAGTGGTCTCTTTTGAAGGGGCCAAATTCAGAGGGTTCTCACCCGAGGCATTATATCTGTTCCCTCCCATCACCCTCATGCTCTATTCTCCATCCCTAACACTCATTCTTCTATACAAACTGGAAAGCTTGAATATGTGAGGACTGTTAACATGCAGAGAGGAGCAGCATTAGTATTCAGCTCAGACAGCATCGGCCAGACTCTGCGGTAATGAGTTCCGAACGACTAAATCCTCTTTCACAGCAGGTCTCCATGTTAGCAGAACTCATAATGAAAGTTATGTATGCTAACGAAAACACTTCGTCTGATCCAAACAGAGATTCTGAGTGGAAGATGCGAGAAATGCGACAACGTAAAAAGTGCTGCCTGTTTCTAATTTCAGTGTTGTCTTGGTGATGCCACTTGCTTAAGATACAATGTGGGATCAGATGATTAAAGTTAAGGAGAGACACAGGACGGTTTAGGGGAAAGTCTCCAACTAACAGGAATTCCTGCAGAGAGTTTTGAAGTCAATGCCAGAAACTCAGAAAGAAATAGACATGAACTGATTGAAGAGGAACGCAGCACATTGGCCTGGCTGCAAAATTAGTTAAGTGTGAAACTTCTCTCCCTGATTGATCCAGCTTAAACTAGTTTGCTGGTCTTAGCTGATTTAGGCTGGTCTCCCAACTGAAAAGTGCTCAAAACCCCTCTAAAACCAGCCACAGACCAGCATAACTAGATTGGCTAAAGGGCTATTATTGTTGATTAAAACTAGAACATAAAAAAATCATTAGATTTGAACATGAACTGAAATAAAATATAATTTATTTTTAAACATTTTAAACTCAGTTTAGTTTAAGTACTAAAATCAAATTAAATTACAACTAAAAACTAAAAACAAATGTTAAAAAAACTAATAAAATTACAAAAACACAAAATTACTAAATTATATTTTTTTTTCTGAAAATATATTGTGAAATATATTGTGTAAAAATTAAAATAAATTATGAATATAAATTATTTCTGAAAACAAATAAATATGCAACATATGACTGACATGACACGATGTTTAATTTTTTTGCGAAACATTATTTGTTTAGCTAAACTAATTTAGCTAATACAATTTCATTTAATTGGCAATAACATACAGTAGGCTACAAATTATCTCATGACGTAACATTTACTCAGGAGTAAACTACAGACGAAGTCTAAAATAAATGTCTGTTTCCTTCTATCTTCACAAATTTGACGCCACCATGTGGTCACAATGAGAACCGCCGTGTCAGATTTACATCAACGGTTCAAATTCCACCTCGAGTTAAAGGGTTAGTTGAGTTCACCCAAAAAAAGAAAATTCTGTCATCATTTACTCACCCTCATGTTGTTCCTGTATGAGTTTCTTTCTTCTGTTGAACACAAAAGAAGATATTTTGAAGAATGCTGGTAACCAAACAGTTGACGGTAGCCATTGACTTCCATAGTATGAAAAAAAAAAATACTACGGAAGGCAATGGCTACTGTCAACTGTTTGGTTACCAGCATTCTTCACTCCATCTTCTTTTGTGTTCAATAGAAGAAACTCATACAGGTTTGGAACCACTAGAGACAGAATTTTCATTTTTGGATGAACCATCCCTTTTTAAACGTTCTCTCTTTCTCTTGGTCTATTACTGTTGATATCTACAAGAAACTGGGAAAAGACATCTAAGAAGAAAATATAACACTTTAACAAAATGGCTAGCTATTAGTTAGTATTAAAACCCTTTTCCCCCAAAATATTGATGTCAAAAGTACATCAGCCTGCCACGAGGTCACGTCATTTAGCTACAAACCGAAAAGGTAAAAGCTGATTGTCAGCACATACACTATATGGCCAAAAGTATTGGGACACCACTCCAAATAATTGAATTCAGGTGTTCCAATCACGTCCATGGCCACAGGTGTATAAAATCAAGTACCTAGGCATGCAGACTGCTTCTACCAGCATTTGTGAAAGAATGGGTCACTCTCAGGAGCCCAGTGAATTCAAGCGTGGTACCGTGATTGTCGCCAACTTTCTGCAGTCAGTAGCTACAGACTTTCAAACTTCATGTGACCTTCAGATTAGCTCAAGAACAGTGCGTAGAGAGCTTCATGGAATGGGTTTCCATGGCCGAGCAGCTGCATCCAAGCCTTACATCACCAAGTGCAATGCAAAGCATTGGATGCAGTAAAGCATGCCGCCACTGGACTCTAGAGCAGTGGAGATGTGTTCTCTGGATTGACAAATCACGCTTCTCTGTCTGTCTGGGTTTGGCAGTTGCCAGGAGAACGGTACTTGCCTGACTGCATTGTGCCATGTGTAATGTTTGGTGGAGGGGGGATTATGGTGTGGGGTTGTTTTTCAGGGGTTGGGGTTGGGCTTGGCCCCTACGGATTAAGAATGGGATGTCGTTAAAGTTCATGTGCATGTAAAGGCAGGCGTCCCAAAACTTTTGGTAATATAGTGTATAAAAGCATTAGACCATCATTAAACCGGTTTCATTTCATTTTTATTATGACAAATGTGCAAGATAGTAAATCATATGAAAGAAATTACAATACAGTTAACGAAAACATCCAAAAGAAGAACAGACGAACACAAAGGACGTTTCTAAAAGCTAAAACCAGACGGCATCTGTCCATCTGCTGTCAAACTACATCAGCCAAATATCTTCAAACACTGGTGTCGGCATCCCTCGTTACAGAATATCAGATTTTTATGTGGAATACAAATATATACTGTGTTATTATAGGCTGGGCCTCAATTTTAAATCGATGTCTGTACCTTTGATTTTTAAATTACACAGGAAACAAACATAGACCAAAATGCACTGTGGTCTAGTACCTAATGATGCTCTTGATCTCAGCATGTCTAAAACTATATTTGTAAAAAAAAAAAAATCAGGGAATTTTTATTCTCAAAATCTGATGCCCTAATGCTGCAAGAGCAAATAAATCAGACTAGAAGATATGTGCATGCCAAACATAAACATTAATGTACAAGACATTTTTACACCGCTTTTGTCTATCGATGCTGACATCAAAACATTTAAACTGTCTGTTGGGCTTTATATCGAATGCTTTTCCCTCTGAGAACAGATCATTCTTGTAAATGTTTTAGCAATCAGTGGAAATGGGACAGAGAGACTGAAAACCCTTAAAGAAAGACGAAAACAAAACGAATGCACTGATGAAAATGAGACAGACACACCCACTTTGGAGTGGTACAAATGTACCTACAAAACAAATTATAAACAGCTGCAATCATAAAAGGACTGCTATGTATACTTTAAATGATTTAAAAATGCTTCTAATATGTTACAGCAAAAACTACAGATATACACACCAGGATAATGCAAGACTATACCATGTTTCTCAGACGTGTTCATACATCTCAGAGGGGCGTCTCACATCACGCTGCTCTCGGAAGGGTCGGAAATCATTTTAATGTCACTGGCAGCATGAATTTCGATCTTTAAAAAATAGACGAAACCAGGAGATGATGAATCTCTTCCTGTATGTCTTGTAAGAAAAATGTATTGCTTTGTAATTGATGAAAAACAAAACATTAAATGTCATACATCATCAGTATGTTTAAAAATAAAAGGAAAACATTACAATGATTATATTCATATATTTATATAAAGTATATAAACAGACATAAGCAGGACATGATGGGCAAAGTAGAATCCCTTTGATGGAATATCTGCATTAAAATGAGATGAACAGCACTCAACTTCAAGGAATCCCTCAGAGAAACACATTGGTGCACATCGGTGTGGGTGACAGTCCTCAGCATTTTATCATCCTCGAGTGGAAGATTTGGCATTTGACGCATTGAAAAGCTGCCAGAGTAAATAGTGTTTGACTTCAAATTAAAACATGGTGCTAAAACAGTCCAAAGCAACAGGATTTGATGCGTTATGTTGGCATAAGAAAACGAGCAATTTTTCACTATTAGACATTTCTTAGAAACTTCCAGGAATCTTTTGCTCTAATGGTGCGAGCAGCTCTACGACCAAGCGATGATTTCAGGTACAAATTTCAATTTCTGTAATAAATAGTATAACAAAACAAAGCTTATAATGACATCACTTAATAAAAACATTTCCCCACCAAATGACACTATGAAACCAATCGGTAGAAATTCAACTTCCACTCCAATTAGATTATAAAAGATGAACGTTTAAAAATGGCCTCTGAGTGGAACCGAACGCTAAAGATATTTAGCGACGTGTGGAATTTCACTGAAATGAGGTTTGTCTCTGGCCCCTCCCCCTTTGCACTGACTCCACCCACTTCCGGTTCTCTCTGAAATGTGCAACTGACAGCAGTGGAGATCAAAACGCACGTAAACTGGACAAATGTCTCTACGTCAGACGTGTGAGCGTGAGCATGGCTGTGTGATTAGTGTAAAAAGAGGTTTTAGAGGTTGTTTCCAGAGAGGGTTTGTTTGAGAGCGATCACTCTTATAGAACAAAAACAATACTTTAGAAGGAATATCTCGGGGAATCTCTCGGAAGGACTGCGTTTTCCTTCCCTTGATACTTCTGCTCGGTAAAATATTTACAGGTATTATTAATGTGCCACCTAGGCCGAGCAGTCCCTGATCTGTTCCGCTGGCACATTACAGGGACTGTCGACATGATCCGTGCTGAAAACAGGATGAGGGTCGGGGGGAAAAAAAGAAGAAAAATGTAAAAAAAAGAAAAGAAAAAAAAGAATACCAAGTTATAACTGTTCACTGTTGCAGACATAGTCTACGAGGTCTGTGACGCCCAAAAGGTCGTCTTCATCTTCGTCCTGCGCGGGAATCTCCAGGCCATTCGGCGCTATGGATACAGCCGATGGGGCGTTGCCATTTTTAGGCATCACCCCCACCCCGGGTCGTGGCATGAGGCCCTCTATACCCTTTATTGGGCTTTGTCCATTAGTGGGAGGAAGCTCCACCAAGTTGTATTCTAGTGGACTGGGCCCTTTGACAACGGTCTCCTCTGTCTCTTTCTCTGGCGGGCTCTTCTTCACCTCCTTCTCCTCCTCCTCCTCCTCCTCCTCCTCCTCTTCTTCACCTTCGCTGTCGTCAGAGTCGATGCGGTTCACACGCTTCCGGACAGGCCGTTCCTCTTCCTCGGATTCATCTGAATCGTCGTCGTCTTCGTCGTCATCCTCTGATTCCCTCCGGCGTTTAAGGGACAAGCGTCTGCGCCGTTTCCTGGATTCTTCCTCGGACGAGTCCGCCCTTATCTTCTTGGGCTTCCTGTCTTCTTCATCAGATTCAGCTGACTGGAAACTAACTGGAGGAGCAAATTAACACATGGAGGAGGAGAGTTAGATTACGACAACAGTACGCCTCAAATCAGTCTGAACATTTGAAACAAAGCATTTTTGGTTATAGTTTGATATATATCGACCAGGCCGATTAGTAAAATTTTGTATATTATTTTATATTTTTATATGTACTGAACATATAATAATATATAATTCTATATGTATATAAGAACATAAAATACTATATTTAATAATTAAAGTTTGGGGTTGCTAAGATCTTTTGCTCACCAAGGCTGGCTGAATTTGATAAAAAAAATACAGTAAAAGCAGTGAAATTGTTATGCATTTTAATATTAGGGCTGCAGCTATCAATTATTTTAGTAATCGAGTATTCTACTGATTATTCCATCGATTAATCGAGTAATCGGATAAGAAGTACTTTTTCTTTTACAATGACGGTGATGCATGTGCAAACTCCGTTCCTGTTGGTCGCTTCATGTGTTTCGAGTGCTCGTATCTCTTCAGCTGACGTGCAATCTGCCGCAAATGAAACGTTCAGCGTTGCATCACAGTTGTCTTCATTTAAAAATAACGAGACTCAATTATATTAGCAGTGCTGATGCCGCTCTCTCTCTAGCATTGCGGTCTTTGATCTTGAAATGAGCTGAAAACGAAAGTTAAAGAATGACACACATTGCGTTTTACCGTGAAATGAGAGTTCTGCTTCTTTATTAAAATCAACACATTAATGATTTATCTCTCATCCACCCACAATTTTTGGAATGCTATTTTTTATTACTTTACCCACCTGACCCGCGGATATAACCGCGATCTGTGGATCACTACTCCGAGTCCTTACACATAAAATGTCTTAGCACATTTTTCTGCAACATGACCGTGTGTAGATAAATGTACTAAACAAAGCTTTGAGGCAAAATTTTGCCTCGATGTTTTTTTGTATTCGAGTTACTCGAGGAATCGTTTCAGCCCATTAAAATATAAGTGTTTTAATTAAATATTTAATACTTTAGTAAAGTATTTTAATATATTTTAAAATATAATTTATTCCTGTGATGGCAAAGCTAAATGTTCAGCATCATTACTGCAGTCTTCAGTGTCACATGATTCCACATGATAATCATTCTGATATGCTGATTTGGTGCTCAAAACTAAAAAAAAATTTTTTACATCAATTTTGAAAACAGTTAATATTTTTGTGGATACTTTGATATATTTACAAGGATTCAAAAGAAAAGCATTTATTTTCTTTTGTAACATTATACATGTCTTTACAGACACTTTTAAACAATTTAATGCGTCCTTGTTAAATAAAGTAAGAATTTCTTTTTTAAAAATCCCAAACTTTTGAACAGTATTAAGCACATATTAGTCATCCAGGTTTCTATATATCGGTATCAGCTATTTAAAAGCTTATATCACTCAACCACTAAAAATTCTAGCAATATTATACAAGATTACAGTGACATTACAGTTATATATAGAGGTCAAAGTTGTAATGATTCAGCCTACATAGGTGTAAATGGCACTGACCTTCGCTGTCAGAGCTGGAAAGACGTCTGCGTTTCTTCTTTTTGTCTTTGTTGGTGCTGGCCTGTGAGCCGTCAGAATCTGAACTTTCACAGTAATTCACCTCTTGCTTACGGCTCCGATAGGACCGTCGAAAGCGGACGTCCAGATCACTGTCACTGAATTCACTAGAGCCTTCTGTCACTGCATGCAAACAACCACACACAATGGGAAGTCAAACAAACAGAGAAATATATCAGTGAACAGAGAGTAAACCACAAGTATGGTACAAATTGTCTTAAAACTCACATTTTTTTTATCTTTTTCAACAAAAAGTTTTTTTTGTCTATCTCAGCAGGTCTAGGTCTTTTTCTAGCAATTAAATAAGCATAAGAAATAAACATTAAATAAAAAAATAACATTTCGACAATATAAATAAAAGTTGGCAGAATACCTAAATTAAACAATAATTCCTATGTTGGCTTGTAGATATTGATAAACTTATTCATTTCTTATGTTTATTTAACCATTTTTCTTGAGCTTGACCAATGCAGTCAATACTAAGAAAATAAATGCCTCACCCATCTCTTCCTCTTCCTCATCTTCATCAGTTTCCAGCTCCTCTTCGTCAGAGTATCCTTTGGGTCTGCGTCTCCTGCGTGGCGGCTGCCTTCTGTTTCGACACCGGCTTGCTGCCTTTCTGTTTGAAGGTTTTATCCGCGGGCCATCCGCATCGCTCCCGAAGTCACTGTCCTCCAAGGATGGGGCTTCTGCTTCACTCTCTGCCTCGTTATCAGATGCCACAAACTCCTCCTCTTCTGAACTGCTGACCAATCAGAGCAGAGTGAGTGTCATTTCGTCACAAGATTCTGTGATACTTTAAAATTAAATGTCGTTTAACAGAACCTGTCGCTAAGACGGAACTCGTCTTCGCTCTCTTCCTCGTCCACGGTGCTGTCGCTGTCCAGATCGTTGAGACGCCGCCGCTTCTTCTTCTGAGCTGCACTGGGTCTCCGTGGTCGGCCATTCTCCTTCCCTTCCTCCTGTAGAATGGTGGATATGTCCTTCCCTCTGTGGCCTGTGATGTTCGCCATGTCCTTCCCCCGGCCTGCTCCTGTGTAATGACACATTTGATCAGTCTAAACTTACACGTCCAAGCTCAAATATCAACATGATTAAGCGAGATGTAATGACAGCTGCAGCAGAAGCGCTTGAAGGAAACGCTCCCCTACCTCCCCCCTCTGCCTCTTTGATGTCTTCCTCGATTGCCTCTTCGATGGCTTCATCAAACTCATCAAATCTGACAAAAAAAATTTGCAATAAACAATGAATAAAGATCATGTAAAAACAGCATAAGATAATGAAAAAGTAAAAATCTTAAGATTATGTAAATCAGACAGATTGACATACCTGTAGCTTATGTATTTCTTCGCCCTGGTTGATCTACGTCCCCAACTTTTGCTCTTCTTAATCTCCTTCTCATTCACCACCTTCTCTTCCTTTTCTTCTTCCACTTCCACCTTCAAAAAAACATTTTTTTTTTAACTTTTACTACAGAGGTACTCCATTCAAACGTTTGGGTCAGTAAGGTTTTTTTTTGTAAAGTATGACACATTAAATCAATCAAAAGTGACAGTAAAGACATTTACAATTTCTATTTCAAATAAATGGTGTTCTTTTGAACTTTCTATTCATCAAAAAAAATCCTAAAAAAAAAAAAAAAGTATTAGTTTCCACAAAAACTTTTTGATTCTGCTTTCTCATCATAGGAATAAATTACACTTTAAAATGTATAACATGATCAAATAAATGCATTCTTGGTGAGCATTACAGAGAGCAGTGTAGTCTACACTGGACGCAACTGTTGGCGCGTCGCGTCACAACAGCTAGAAGAAAGCGTCCGTTGCAAAGCATTTGTCCTTCATGTCAGTACGTCATAAATAGAACGAGGCATCAGTTTACTGTCGGGGATTTGTCGTGTCGCGCCGCATCCAGTGTAGACAACATCACTGATTATAATGGGTTATATTGTCTTTTGTCACATCGCGCCACTCGCGTCCGGAGTAGACACGGTGTAAGAGACTTCTTTAAAAAAAAAAAAAAACCTTTTTAAAAAAATCATTCCAACCCCAAACTTTTAAACGGAAGTGTAAATGAGGATTATGCATGACAATTAAAAAAACTAAAAAAACTCCAAATATTATTTCTCCAGAATTCAAAATGGCAATTAAGCTTAAAAGGAAAAAACAAACTTCTCATGTGATTAATCTTTTTTTTTTTTAGGATCCAGTTTTGGGATCTAAAATCATTATTTCATTCACTTGGTCAATATGGTTCTTCTAGAATAAGATTTTTAAATGAAACATCCATATTAAGTATTCACAAATTTCAACAAACACTGCAGGCCAGAGAGTACCTGAAAACCATACTAGAGTTAAAGTACAAATACCTTACTGCAAAAATGACTCCATTACAAGTTATAAGACACCAATTCCAATATGACTTGAGTAAAAGATTTTAACAATACTTAAAGGGATAGTTCACCCAAAAATGAAAATTAGCCCATGATTTACTCACCCTCAAGTCATCCTAGGTGTATATGACGTTCTTCTTTCAGACGAATACACTCAGAGTTATTTTAAAAAATGTCCTGGCTCTTCCAAGCTTTATAATGGCAGTGAATGGCTGTTTCTGTTTTGAAGTCAATAAAAAGTGCATCTATTCATCATAAAAGTAATCCACACGGCTCCGGAGGGTTAATAAAGGCCTTCTGAAGTGAAGCGATGCGTTTGTGTAAGAAAAATATCCATATTTAAAATTTTACAAACTGTAATTTCTAACTTCCGCTAACTGTCGTACATGCGTTCACGAGAGACTGGGGCGCAGGCGTAGGGTAAGTTCCAGTGACGAACGCGGAAGCGCAGAGCATAGAGCAAAACAAAACTTGGTTCTTGCGAGAACTAGCATATTCTCACCGGAGCGTCTTGCGTCATACGCTGGAATGCCAGTCTCTCAGTTTGTAACGTTTTAAATATGGATATTTTTCTTAAACACATCGCTTCGCTTCAGAAGGCCTTTATTAACCCCCCGGAGCCGTGTGGAGTAGTTTTATGATGGATGGATGCACTTTTATGGACTTTAAAACAGAAACAGTCATTCACTGCCATTATAAAGCTTGGAAGAGCCAGGACATTTTTTAATATAACTCCGATTGTATTCGTCTGAAAGAAGAATGTCATATACACCTAGGATGACTTGAGGGTGAGTAAATCATGGGCTAATTTTTATTTTTGGGTGAACTATCCCTTTAAGTATTTTACTAGTGCTGAATGTAGGCTCAAAGATGCACTAGTCCTCAACACCTGAGAGACATGCTATTGAAAAACAAGAAACCGTTAATTTGTGGAGAGCAATCACGTTTATTTCCTAAAATCAAAATAAAACCTAACCCCTTAAAATTGCAAGGTTGACACAACAGCCTCTTAAATGTCTGCAAACTCTCAAGTCTCAGTTAAGCTCAAGTGCTCAAAAAGAGCATAAGTAAATCAATATCCTTCAAAAAGGTATTTTCTATATAACGGATAAATAAAATAATGTTAAGTAAAATTTAATAGTCAAAGGCAACTTGCACTGGACGTGCTGATTTCAGCCTCAACACCTGCTGCAGTCATGTCCTCATCTATGAAACACCTGCTATTACAACTACCTGCTAATGCACTCGCATTCACGTAAAGTAGCCTTGTTTGAGTGACTAAGGGCAAAACACACAAGATATAGTACCTTTAATGCCCTGTAGATGCAGATATCACTTCTTTTGTAGCAGAAATAAACTGCTGCAGAAAAAGTTAGGTGCCATGCAAAAATGTAATGAGTAATTGTAATACTCATCACAAATGTATTGGAGTAAAGAGTACATATACTTTTTCAAAAATGTAGTCGAGTAGAGAGTAACAGTTGTTTATCTTTGATACTAAGTAAAACTACAAAGTAGCCAAAAAGATACTTGAGTACAGAAACTAATAACATTTATTCAAATACTTTACAGCACTGTTACAGGCACTTACGGAGGGTGTGATGATGTTCTCCAAGCTGATGCCAACATACACCAGTCGCTCTTTTCTGTGAGGAAAAAACAAAAATGACAATGTTTCAGGCCTGAAAATAATTTCTCATATTGACTGAATCTGATCTGAACTACAGGTAGACATTATGCAGCAGCATAAATAGTGCAAACTGATAGTGTGGATTAATTCAGGAACTTTTCTGCAACTGCTTCAAACAAATTTACTTGAGCTGGTCTAAATATCTCTTTATTCACCTTCGTTCTGCACGTTCTTTCTTTTTGAGGGCGGCATCCAAATTCAGCAACTGCTCTTCGAGCCTGTCGCAAAGTTGTTTCTGCAAGAGAAATAAAGAGCATCAGCATCTGAATAGCCAGGACTGTTATTTCTGTAAAGAGACTCATGAAATCTGAATTGACTCACATGCTGGCAAGGGGGACAGAACCATTCCCCATCTGGAATGATCATGAGCGGAGGCCGCAGACAGGCAGTGTGGTAGCCGCTGTCACAGGAATCACACAGGAGTATCTAGGGGAACAGAAATGAGAGGTTAAACGCAGCACTTTTGACTGAGTTGAAGATCATGTTTTGCAGAACACTGTCGCACCAGCTCGGGATGATTGGGAAGGCCACAGTGTTTGCAGGGGTCGTCATTGGGTACATCATCGTCTGATGAAGAGGTAGAGGAGTCCGAGCTGTTCCGCTCTCGGTTTCGGTTTCTCCTCCTCTTCCTGGTCTTTTCCACCTTGTAGTCTTCATCACTGTCATCCTCCTCCGTCTCCTCTTCCTCACTCTCGCTTTCCTCCTCCTCATCGTCGTCTTCAGAACATTTCTTTTTACGTCTCATGCGAGACCATGGTTGTCGTTTTCGACGTCTCCCAACCTGTCGAAAGATTGTAAATGATTGTAAATACACTGTAAATGACTTTCATTATTGTTCAAAAGTTTGGGGTCAGCATGATTTTTTAGAAAGAAATGAACACTTTCATGCAACAAAGACCATTTAAATTGAGCAAAAGTAAAAGTAAAGACATTTATAACGTTACAAAAGATTTTTATTTCAAATACATGCTGTTCTTTTGAACTTTCTGTTCATCAATGAATGCATCAGTTTCCACAAAACTATAAAGCAGTTTAAAAAAAAAAAAAAAAAAAAACTGTTTTCAGCACTGATAATAAAAAGAAATGTTTCTGGGACATCAAATCAGCATATTAGAATGATTTCTGAAGGGACACTGAAGACTGGAGATTAATGATGCTTTGCCATCACAGGAATAAATTACATTTTAAATTATATTCCAATAGAAAACAGTTATTTTAAATTCTAATAATATTTTACAATGTTACCTTTTTACTGTATTTGATCAAATAAATGCAGCCTTCTTTTAAAAACACAAAAACAATCTTACAGACCCCAAACTTTAACACAACTTAATAAAAATACATAAAACATTTTTTTATTTGATTAGCCAATAATTACTGTTATGTTATTGCCAATAAACAATAAATTCCCGATATTAAAATTCTACAGTATTTTGCCTAAATAAATAAAAAAATACTAAATATTAAGATCATTTTAAAAGCTACCCAAAAGTAAATTGTCAGTCATTGCAACAATGCACACTATGAAAAAATTGATATTCATTTAGAAGATATTTAGCTGTTATAAAATTACGTGTTTTAAAAGATTAACTTT
>CM077190.1:23926530-23981530 GCA_039654105.1 Coreius guichenoti
ATTTAGTTTCACTTCCTCTGGCAGCACAATATCAAATACAGCCTAAATGTCTTTCCCCTGCGGAAGATAAAATTTGCTCTTCAAACCTTTTACAAGTGTCAGTTGCTTTGGAACATTGGGAGAAGACATGAAGTTATTAGACAAGACGGTCTCTGCCCTGATTGTGTCCCACATCCTTCTCAAAGCACAGAGCAGTATAGTATATGACAACACATTTATCTTTGTGGGAATGAAACAAATGTTTTTAAATTTAATTTTCTTATGTTATTTAGGTTACC
This sequence comes from Coreius guichenoti, assembly GCA_039654105.1. NCBI lineage: Eukaryota > Metazoa > Chordata > Actinopteri > Cypriniformes > Gobionidae > Coreius > Coreius guichenoti. The sequence goes on from CM077190.1 coordinate 23,926,809, forward strand.
ATTATTTACTGATTGATTTTTATTTCAATGTTTTACAGGCTGTAGTGTGTAGGAAGTGCTAAAATAAACACACACGTTTGTTACGAAATGGATGCTTGAGCCTCATTTATTATTTTTTTATATTTCAAAATGTATTTAACTTATATATAAACACACACGTAAATAATATATATATAAATATGTATATTTAATATATGTATACATACATACATACATACATACATAACAAAATGTGACATTAAAAAAAAAAAAAAAAAAAAAAAAAAAAAGTGTATAAATCACTTGTTTTTCTAAAGTAACACTGTCCAACAGGGACAACAGCAGGTAAAGTCACAGCGGGAGTCCATGTCTCTCTTGCCTCCCCTGATCCATTTGAATTTTAACAGACCCACTAAAGCTCCACCTAAGGGTTTGGTGGGGGTAATTGAGAATGAATGGGGGGAAAGTCATATGAGAGGAGGCAATGCCTCCATTGCGCTGTGATATGATTGGTTATGATTGGATATGATCGGTTCATGCGATAAATCCCACCTCTTGTTAGTTTTTATATCACTATTTTGTCACAAAACCAAATTTGAAATGGCCTGAAAACACATATATACAGTATATTGCCAAAAGTTTTGGGACACCTGCCTTTACATGGACATGAAATTTGATGACATCCCATTCTTAATCCGTAGGGTTTAATATGGAGTTGGCCCACCCTTTGCAGCTATAACAGCTTCAACTCTTCTGGGAAGGCTTTCCACAAGGTTTAGGAGTGTGTTTATGGGAATTTTTGACCATTCTTCTAGAAGCGCATTTGTGAGGTCAGGCAGTGATGTTGGGCGAGAAGGCCTGGCTTGCAGTCTCCGCTCTAATTTATCCCAAAGGTGTTCTATCGGGTTGAGGTCTCTGTGCAGGCCAGTCAAGTTCCACACCAAACTCACTCATCCATGTCTTTATGGACTTTGCTTTGTGCACTGGTGCGCAGTCATGTTGGAACAGTAAGGGGCCATCCCCAAACTGTTCCCACAAAGTTGGGCGCATGAAATTGTCCAAAATGTATTGGTATGCTGAAGCATTAAGAGTTCCTTTCACTGGAACTAAGGGGCCAAGCCCAACCCCTGAAAAATAACCCCACACCATAATCCCCCCTCCACCAAACTTTACACTTGGCACAATGCAGTCAGGCAAGTACCGTTCTCTTGGCAACTGCCAAACCCAGACTCGTCAATGGGATTGCCAGACAGAAAAGCGTGATTCGTCACTCCAGAGAACATGTCTCCACTGTTCTGGAGTCCAGTGGCGGCGTGCTTTACACCACTGCATCCGATGCTTTGCATTGCACTTGGTGATGTAAGGCTTGGATGCAGCTGCTCGGCCATGGAAACCCATTCCATGAAGCTCTCTACGTACTGTTCTTGAGCTAATCTGAAGGCCACACAAAGTTTGGAGGTCTGTAGCTATTGACTCTGCAGAAAGTTGGCGACTTCTGCACACTGTGCGCCTCAGCATGCGCTGACCCCGCTCTGTGATTTTACGTGGCCTACCACTTTGTGGCTGAGTTGCTGTTGTTCGCAATTGCTTCCACTTTGTTATAATACTACTAACAGTTGACCGTGGAATATTTAGTAGTGAGGAAATTTCACAAATGGACTTATTGCACAGGTGGCAACCTATCACGGTACCACGCTTGAATTCACTGAGCTCCTGAGAGCGACCCATTCTTTTACAAATGTTTGTAAAAGCAGTCGGCATGCCTAGGTGCTTGATTTTATACATCTGTGGCCTTGGAAGTGATTAGAACACCTGAATTCAATGATTTGGAAGGGTGTTCCAATACTTTTGGCAATATAGTGTATATATTCACTATATATCCTCCAACCACCGCCAGTAGTTGGTTCATTACCACCGTGGTAGTCAAAAAAATGCCACTGTCACAGCCCTAGTCAATACTTAATATTACTTTTTTCTTTTTACATACCTTCAGCTCCCTCTTTCTTCTTGTTCTCCTCATCGTCTGGGTTTGGACTGTTACTAGACGAGCCCTCCTCCTGATCCTTCTTTACTAAGAGCGCTGGATCAATCTGAGTCTTCAACAGACCAAGGATCTGAGCCAAGTCGTTTCTATTTCTGCAATGGAAAATAATGGATTTTCCCCCACAAACTCGTGCAAGTGAATGTTATCTCTTATTGCCGTTTGGCATCAATGTTTTTCTCAATTTAACAGCCATCAAGTACAGGAAGGAAAAAAACCGTTATGCATGTTATAAGAAGTGGATTTAATATAAGAAGAAATGGATTTAATTCCACTGGAAACTGATCGCAGAATGCCTACCTTACTATACACTTCCAGGATGACCCATCCAGATCATCCTGTTCTTCCACATAGATCCTCACATTATGGTCTTGGTCTAGCTGAAACCAGTACATGAGGCCATCTTTGTCTTTGCCGATGGGCTGAAGACGCATTTTATCCGGGTCCTCTTCATTGATAGCGGTCTTAAACTTGACATTGTCATCAAACTGGCATTCACACAAGTACTGTTTGAAAAACAAAACATTGTTAGGTTATACTGTGTAAAAACAGAAATGTGTTACAAACACAACCACCATTTACATGGATGGATGTGAGGTCCCAATGCAACTTAATCCAGTGGTTAGACATTAACAGATTTTCCCATCTTACCTTCAGTATTCCTGTCTTACACTCCACTGTCATCTCCCGATAACCCTTCTTTTCCAGCTCCCATGCCCATGTGGTGTTAAACTCCTGACAGATCTACAGCAACAGATCAGAGTAATAAAGCCATCAAAAATGAAACACAGATGAGACCAATATTGACATAACACTGTCAATGGCTTTTTGTGCTCACTATTTACAATTTTTTTTCACATATCATATATTTCATAATTCACATCTGTTTGATTGTTAAAAGCAGAATGTGTGTCATATTTTGACACTTAACACTGATTGACTTACCTTAATGAGATTCTTCTCCCATCTGTCTGCAGACACAGACTTGCCAATTTTCCTCAGTAACTTCACGTGAAGGTCCACAAGAAGTTTGGGTACTAGGGATGAAAAAGTATTTCAATATTTAAGCAAAATGCACAGCACAATTATAATGTACACAGCCATGTTTGACATATACATGTTTTTGTCATTTTTAGGGCAGTGGTTCTCAAACTACTGTGTGTCCGATTGGTCTGCAGGTCAGTTTGTGGATTGAAAAAAAAAAAAACCCTAAACTAAATAAATTAGACATTACAAAATGACAAAGAGCACCAGCATTGAATTAACTCACTGATTAATCAATTATTACTGTTTTTAATATAGTAGTGTTTCTGTTCATTCAGTAACATAACTGGCAATAACACAGCAGTTTATGTAATTGCTTGGTCCAACTTCTTAGCCAACAACAGTAGGATCATTAATGCACATTATTATTATTGTATTGTACACTGTAATATTCATGTATGCACATTAAATTGGCCCTTAAAGCAACTGCACAGTGACACACATTCCTGGACATTTAATATTGCTGTTGTTCTTATACCTACCAAAGTCCCCACATGCTTCAATTAATCAATGTATTCATTTAAATAGGTTTATGAGTGAAATAATCTGTCTGTCTCTACTGTATGTACCATAGCAGCCAAAATACCACAACTACATTTATTGTTACCACAATAAAACTAGTAATTTATTTTTATTTAATAACTCCAAATCATATAGGTTTGAACAACATGAGGGTGAATAAATGTTAACAGAATTTCATTTCTGGGTTTAATATTACTCAATGCTGTCAACAAAACAATAACAACAAAAAGGGTATTTGGGTATTTACACTCTTTAATCAAAAACCTATAATAATTTATTACAGTTTTAGTGTAGTAACAATAACTACAACTGTAGCATTTTGGGAAGAAACTATGGTTACAATGATTGTACATATTTGTAAGGGTATGCATGGATATAACAATTTTCTGAACAATTCATGAGTCAAGTTCAGACATATCTAATACATTTATAATGCTGCAAAACCATCACAGACGAATAAAAGGGTTTGTCGTCAACTTTCACTCAAGTTTGACAATCAAAATAATCCCAATATTGTCATTTCTCCCTCCCAGCAGCGGGAGCAGGAAGTTTACACATTCTGCGCATGCGCGCTGCTCACATCGCACCAATTCATGCCAAATTATTATTTAACTATGAATAAACATGAATATTTCATTCCTCGCTATATGTGCGTCGTTATATGCAAATCCAGGTGTTTTCCCAATGCAAAACGTCGCATATAAACGCAAATAGAGCAGCAATGTGTTTCTGTGTGCTGTGATGAGCAAATAAAGCGGAATAAAACCTTCTGTCCCTCAAAACGCCGAACTCAACAGCAGAAAAGGCGCATTAGAGACGCAAACAGCGACTAAAACACAGACACTCGCTGCTGGAGTACTAAGTAGCCCGTTTAAACACATGTAAAGCGGCTAAAGAGCAACAATGGAGGAGCGGCTCACCCGCGCTGCTCTCCTGCAGACTGCGCTCCAGCATCGGGAACGACACCTCCGGCAGGTCCAGCAGAGCTCCATACCGCTCCAGAAACGAGCAGATCACGGCGAAGCTCGGGCATAATTCCGTGGAAGAACCGTCCGCTGCCTCCGAGGAGGACATTATTCCGAACCGAGCCGCTGGAGGACCACAACCTCCCCACAATGCACCGCGACTATGGCAGACACATGGCCCAGAAGCCCTTGCGCCAGAGACACTGAACTGATGTAAACAAACCACCAGCAGCAGCAGAGAGACAGAAAGCGGGAGCAAAAAAAAAAAAAAAAAAGAAACAAAGGCCCATCAACCAAAACCTTAAATGGCACAATAATCCATATAAGAAGCAAAAACGAGACCCAAAAAAATCAATCTGTGTCATTGCCACACTGTAAGCTGCTCTTAGGGACACTTTCTCTTTGAGAGTGAGAGAGAGAAGAATAGGAAAAAAGATACAATAGCGAACATAAAAGAAAGATTGAGTGAAATCCAGACACTGATGACATCTCTCCTGTTACTTGGAAACAAAAATAGCTTAAATCAATATTTCTTTCTTTAAAATATTGCAGTGAACAAGTTCACTAACAAAATGAACTCGTGCATGACATCTCATTATGCATTCATGGGACAGGTGAGTTAATGAAGCGTTAACAATGTCATAGGTTACCAGCAGAGGGCGCTGTCAGTTAACTATATTTATGTTACTGCGGTCACGCACACACTCATATAGGAGCAGAATGAATTTGTTTAAATCTTTCATAAATCCACTGAATGAACAATTTGCACATTTTTAAAGAATTTATTTGTACGATAAACTGAAATTCGTTCTGCTTTTGTTTAATAAACAAGGCCTAACTGTAAAAACAATTATAATTTTAACTGTAAAATGCTACAGTAAAAACCTTTTAAGTTCCCGTATTATATAAAGTACATATTATACAGTAAAATACTGTTAAATGTACCGTTTTTAGAAGTAAAAAAACCCCCAAACAAATTATCTTATAATTTACAGTAATAAGCCGTAAACTAACCCCAAATTTTCTGTGACAGCTCACATTTGATGGTTTTTCATTTTAATAAATTAGTTTCTTCTATTTATCATTTATGTACATTAGGGTTTTATGTTGCATCATATGTGTCACATCTAGTCCAAGTTTGAAGAAGATAGGCGAAGTAGTTCAAAAATTGAAGCACTGTTTATTAAACAAAGGAACTCAGGTAATCCAATAAGAGGAAACACAAACGAAACAGCATGTCATGCACAAACAAACAACCGAGGGACTTAAATACACAATGTGACAAACTCAAATGCAAACAGGTGTGCTCTAATTACTAACAACGAATAACCATGACAACTAATGAAAAGCAGGAACATAGGAACAAAGAAAACAGGTAACAGAGAAACAAACTAAAAGTCCATGAAAACGGAAAACACACTAAACGTGACATAACGCCCACCCCCGAGACGGCGCATCCTCATGCTGTAACTGATCAGCTAAGGGAGGGTGGGTGTGGGCTCTGGAGGTGGACGAGGGGCTGACAGAGAACAGGAACCAGGCAGGAACTTCGTCAGGAACGCCGGGAGATGTGAAGGCCCAGGCGGAGTCCGATGGACCAGGTGACCAAGGTGGAGACGTGGTGACTAAGATGCGAGTAAGGACAGAGTTGGAGCCAAAGGGAAGGAGGAGCCAGACAGAACCGTAGGTGAGAGGGATGAGGCGCAGCCGAAAGCCCGGAAGTCCGTGGCAATGGTAGAGCGACGACTGACCAAGGTGCAGCTGGTGGGACGAGTAGTCCGGTGGAGCCAGAAGGGCTAAAGTCCCAGGTGGGGCAGAGGAGCCAGGGAGAAACCGACTGGTCGATGGGCCGAGGTGGAGCTGAGGGACCAGGCGTAGCCAGGGAATCCCCACGTCACGGCGGAGCTGGTGACTGGAAGACCCAATGCAGATCTGTGTTGCATGATGGAGCCAATAGAGGAACCTAAGGGCTGAAGGAAGTCAGCGGAGGCAGGGCCAAAGGAATGGCTGGTTTCGGTGGAGCAAGCAGGAGAGGAAGGCTGGGTGTGTACATCAATGATATAGAACAGGCACTGGGTGAGGAATGTAATGATCGACTCACACACCTCGTCAGACGGGACTTCAGACTTTTCCTCCGGGATGGACAAAGCTGCTGGCTCCGTACTGGCATTGGCTTAGGCACGGGGTCTGTGTCAGGCATTTATCCATTGTGGGCTCTGGGGGGGACGGAATATTCTTCAACTTCGCCCACAGTAAAAGAGGATCTGTCTACCCACGAAGTGAAGTTGATAAATCCCCCTTCGGCATTACCATCCGAATCTCGTCGTCCAGACCACTCCTGAACCCCTCCATCAGTGTCAGGTCGTCGCAGGTGGTGTGATGGCTGACGCTGACGAACTTCTCCACACAATCCTCCAGGTTTCTCCCGTCTTGAAATAAAAAATAACAGCCCCTTTGAGCCTGTGAAAACACCCCATTGGGGCAACATTAATGGAAGTAACAACCATACTCTTCTGATCCGGTATTCTGTCACGTCTAGTCCAGGGATGAAGAAGATAGGCAAAGTAGTTCCAAAAGAGAAGTGTTGTTTATTAAACAAAGTAACTCAGGTAATCTGATAAGAGGAAACACAAACGAAACAGCATGCCATGCAAAAACAATACCAGTTTAAACATAAGTTTAGTTTATTTATTTATTTATTTGAAAAAGGCCCATGTACAGTTTTTAACATAAATGTTTCCATTTCATGCATTGTACCGGATTTAGCAATAGCGATTTAGCGAAGGCTAATTTTCATCCGCAGTCCCCTGGCAGGTCATCACTAACATAAATGATAAAATAACACAAACAGTTCCTACGTACAATAAAACATACATACATACATACACATCCTATCAGGGCCAATTAAAAAAAAAGTCAATTAAACTGCAACCATGTCAATGTTTACAGAGTTGGGTTGATTTTTTAAAAAGATTTTAGCTTCAATTTGAAAAGACAAATATATGCACACCCTTTTATATTTCCTCAGGTAAAGCGTTCTAATGAGTAGCAGCTTTCACTGAGAAAGACAATAGTCTAAAAGCAGAATGATGAAAAGGAACAACACAATCCCTTATGGATGATAATCTGGTAGATCTCACAGAGTCTTTAGAATGAAAATGAACAAAATCACAAAGTACAGAAGAAACCAAACCATTTAAAATGTTATATACCATACACAAATTAAAAAAAAAAGTCTAAAATTGTCAAAACTCAAAAAAAATGTTTCTCTAAGATCCTACAATGATGATAATGATTTGGCTTTTTATCTAAAAAATGTAAAGTCTGTTTATACAGGGATTTTAAGGGTTTAATCACAGTTTCACTATAGCTTGACCCCAACATGTCAGAGAGTATGACATGAGAAAGTATCTTAGCTACATCAATAGAGAGACATTGTCTAATTTATCTAATATTTGCTGTTATATTTAATAGTCCTCACCATTTTCTTTACATGTTTTTTAAAACTAAGATTTAAGTCCAATATTACACTGATGTAATTGAACTCAGTAACTATTTCTATCTTTTTAAAATATCAACATTGGAAGAATGAACATTTGTTTTAGAGAAGAACATCCCTTTTGTTTTGTTCAGGCTAAGACACGATTGCTCCAGCCACTGAGTAATCCTTTCCATAGCAGCTTTTAACTTCAGCTGCTAACTCTGCTGTTCTTGCATGTGTAAAAATAACATTATCATCAGCATTCATTTGTACTTGTATCTCTTTACACTCTTGCGGGAGATCATTAATATACAGACTAAATAATAAGGGGCCTAACACTGATCCTTGGGGTACACCCATTGTATAATGTAAGATACAGGACTGAACCCCTTTCATTTTTACACATTGTTCTCTATTTGATAAATATGGGGATATCCATGCTAAAGCTCCAGATGAAAACTGAAACTTAAGAGTTTAGAGAGAAGAACTTTGTGATTAACTGTATCAAAGGCTTTACGTAAATCTAAAAATATAGCACCAACTAATCCTCCTCTGTCAAGATTTTATTTGTGAATGTAAAGTAGCTGTTTCAGAATAATTTACTCTGAAACCAAACTACATACACCTTGTCTATTTAAGGACTTAAATACACAAGGTGACGAACTCAAACTCTAATTAGTAACATAATGAATAACCATGACAACTAATGAAAAGCAGGAACAAAGAAAACGTCTCGGTTACGTGTATACAGAAAGGGCCAATGGCCATTGGCGTGCGAGATTTGCATCTCGCGCTCCGCCCTGCAGCGCGGGTATAAATAGGAAGCGGATGCAGCGCACATTTGTTTTTCACTGAGGAGCCGAACTAGTGACTCGGCCATGCAGTGATGGTACAGCGACCATGGCGACGGGACGTACGTCTCCGTTCCCTCCTTCAGGGAACGAGGGTTACATATGTAACCGAGACGTTCCCTTTCAGTTGGTCACGTTAGACGTACGTCGGACGTCACCGACGAATTGGGGATCCCTATGGAAAACGCCACGGCTGTTGCCACTTCCAGCGCCCCATGTAAGCTCCTCAGACCCCCGTCTGTTCGGGGCGGGAACTCACGGAGGGAGAGTCACTGCTGCTGTTCCGCAAGACCCACTCAGCAGAGTATTGGATAACGCTGGGAAAGCGTGCCCCGAGGGGACGCTGCGGAAGCCACATCCTGCCCGTAGGGAGGTATCATGTGGAAAATACACATATGGACTGGCCACCCGGGCAGTACAACATACAAAGTCCCAGGGGTGGCCCTGGCCGATCTAGGCGGGGGACTACACCGCACAGTAGTCCCCCGCCTCTGCCAAGGGAAAGACACGGGCTCACCGTAGGGAGCCGTACCGTGGAAGAATACACATATGGGACCGCCGTAGGGGTCACAACATATGGATACCCAGCCTAACACAGGTTCCACCAATGCATACGAGTGTTAGGCCTGGCGTCGGACTCTCCGCCACGTCGGACTGCCGCAGGTTGCGGAGGAGCTCAACAGGGTTCGCCAATCTGGGGAACTCACTGGAGAAAATAAGTGCACGTATCCGGTCCATGAGGAGGGGAATGGCGCAGAAAGCCCACACTAGAACGGGCACTTCGGTGTTACTGGCTGGTTGAAGCGAGCACACAGGAAGAAACCGGCTCTACAAGGAGGCTACAGAATCTAGCTAACGTGTTAGGTGTCGCCCAGCCCGCAGCTCTACATATATCTGTCAACGAGGCGCCATGCGCCAGCCCCCAGGAAGAGGCACTTCTAGTCGAGTGGGCTCTCAACCCGAGCGGGCAAGGCACACCTTGGGTTTGGTACGCCAAAGCGATGGCATCCACTATCCAGTGGGCCGTCCTCTGCTTGGACAGCCTTTCCCTTCTGCTGGCCGCCGTAACAGATGAAGAGCTGTTCTGAGGTCCTGAAGCTTTGCGTTCTGTCCACGTAAGCCCGCAAAGTGCAGACGGGACAGAGAAAAGCCAGGGCTGGGTCTGCCTCCTCCGAGGGCAGCGCTTGCAGGTTCATCACCTGGTCCCGAAAGGGAGTGGTGGGAACCTTGGGCACATATCCGGGCCGGGGTCTCAGGATTACATGAGAGTTAGCCGGCCCGAATTCCAGGCACGATTCGGCGACCGAAAATGCCTGCAGGTCCTCTACCCTCTTGATGGAAGCCAATGCAATCAGGAGCACTGTCTTCCAAGACAAGATTTTCAACTCTGCTGACTGCAATGGTTCAAAGGGCGCTCTCTGCAGTGCTGTTAACACCAGAGACAAGTCCCAAGAGGGTATAGAGTGAGAGCGAGGCGGATTTAGTCTCCTCGCTCCCCTCAGGAACCTGACGATCAGATCGTGCTTCCCCACAGACTTACCATCAACTACATTATGATGTGCGGCAATGGCGGCAACATACACTTTGAGGGTGGAGGGAGACAGCCTTCGCTCCAACCCATCTTGCAGTAAGGAGAGCACAGAACTGATCGAACATCTTCGGGGGTCTTCTCGTCGAGAAGACGAATAGGTTCCAAGGAGGTGCTGTCGCGAGGAGCACTAGTTCCGGGAACCAGGTCCGGTTGGGCCAATACGGCGCAACTAACAAGACTTGCTCCTCGTCTTCCCTGACCTTGCACACAGTCTGTGCTAGAAGGCTCACTGGGGGAAACATATACTTGCGTAGGCCCCGGGGCCAGCTGTGTGCCAGCGCGTCCGTGCCGAGGGTTTCCTTGGTCAGGGAGTAAAACAACTGGCAGTGTGACGTGTCCGGGGCGGCAAACAGATCTACCTGTGCGGTCCCGAAGCGTCTCCAGATCAGCTGGACCACCTGGGGATGGAGTCTCCACTCTCCCGGACACACTTGCTGTCGTGAGAGCTCGTTGGCTGCACGATTGAGCAGGCCCGGAATGTGAGTGGCGCGAAGCGACCTCAGATGCTTCTGACTCCAGAGGAGGAGATGGCGGGCAAGTTGTGACATGCGACAGGAGCGTAGACCACCCTGTTTGTTGATGTATGCAACGGTCGCAGTGCTGTCCGTACGGACCAGAATGTGCTTGCCTCGTAGAGGCCCCTTGAGGCGGCCCAGCGCAAGACGTACTGCTAACAACTCGAGGCAATTGATGTGCCATTGTAGTTGAGGCCCCGTCCACAGACCCGAAACTGCAAGCCTGTTGTACGTGGCCCCCCAGCCGGTGGCAGAGGCATCCGTGCAGACCACAGCATGCCTGGACACTTGTTCTAGGGGAACACCTGCCCGTAGAAACGAAGGGTCTCCCCACAGGCTGAAAGTTTGGTGGCAATTCGGTGTTATTGTTACACGAAATAAACCGCTCTGCCACGCCCATCTCAGGACCCGGTCGTGTAGCCAGTGTTGAAGCGGCCTCATATGAAGCAACCCGAGCGGCGTTACTGCGGCTGCGGATGCCATATGCCCCAGGAGCCTCTGAAAATGTTTCAGTGGTACCGCTGTTCTGCGTTTGAACGAATTCAAGCAGTTCAACACCGACTGGACAGATTGACCGAGTCCATTCCGTACCGAGAAAAGAGATCCTCTGCATGGGGGAGAGTTTGCTCTTTTCCCAGTTGACCCGAAGCCCCAACTGACTGAGGTGACTGAGCACCATGTCCCTGTGTTCCCACAACTGCTCTCTCGACTGAGCTAGGATCAGCCAGGCGTCGAGGTAGTTGAGAATGCGAACACCACGCTCTTTCATGGGAGCAATGGCCGCCTATGCGACCTTCGTAAAGACACGGGGCGACAGGGACAGCCCGAAGGGTAGGACTTTGTACTGCTCCCTAAGTGGGGTCTGAGTGTGCAGTGCAACACTTACCTGCTTCCGCTGAGGGGGTGCACGGGTGTGAGGAGGCCTCTCGTGTGTGTCCTGAGCACAGCCAGCACCCCCTGCTGGTGATGGGAGAGGCACCTGAGGGTGACAAGGCATTGTAGCGTCGTACACCGCCAAGCGCGCTCTCTTGGCACCCAGAGATATTGGAAAAAGGCCAGTGGCGGAACATAAACAGAATTCAAACAAAAGATTCTCCCCCGGCCCTCCTCCGGGAGAGAGAGCGGTGCGGACACCACCTCCTGTAGAGCTGTCCGCTCCATCTCTGGGTGGCCCGTCTGGCTTGGCAGCGGCCTTCCTGCGGCTGGCTCCACGCTGTTGCCCGGATGGAGGCTGCTGCTGGGCTTTAGCGGGAGCGGGGGCGGCGGCAGGCGGACGCCCTTGGCGACGAGCAGGCGGAGGAACTGCAGCTGGCGGCTGGGTGGAGGCAGCAGCAGCCCGCCGAGGCAGGATGTGTTTTATGGCCTCCGTCTGCTTCTGGGCGGCCGAGAACTGCTGGGCAAAGCTCTTGACCGCGTCGCCGAATAACCCAACCTGGGAAATGGGGGAGTCCAGGAACCGATATTTATCGGTCTCCCTCATATCCGCCAGGTTGAGCCACAGATGTCGCTCCTGGACCACCATAGTGGACATCGCCTGACAAACTGCACTAGCGGTGACTTTCGTTGCCCGGAGAGCGAGGTCCGGAGCTCCCGGAGGAGCTCTGGGTCAGGCCTACCCTCGTGCATGTCCATGTGTGCCTGGGCCTGGTGCATCTAGAGCAATGCCATGGCATGCAGGGCGGACACAGCCTGTCTACAAGCTCAGTAAGCCTTGCCAGTTAGACTAGACGTAAACTTACAGGCCTTGGATGGGTGACGTGGATTACCACGGCAGGAGGAAGCGGACGCCGGACACAGTTGCATCGCGACGGCCCGTTCCACCGGCCGGTTTCTGGCAGAAAAAGGTGCTGTCCAGGACCTCGTGAGCTCTTCATGCACTTCCGGGAAGAAAGGCACCGGGGTGGGGCGCGGGCCACCCCGAGAAACCAATCGTCCAACCTAGAAGGCTCGGGACACGGTGGAGGATTCCACACGAGCCCGACCTTTTCGGCGGCCCGGGAAAGCATAGCCGTCAACTCTGGGTCCGTCTCGGGCAACGCTACTCTCCCAGAGGGAGGCAACGCAGCCGAGTCTTCATCCCCAGAAGACTGAAGCTCCCCCTCCGATGCAGCAATCGACATCCTGTCATCTGCTGGAGCCCCGAAAGTCACCACTGGACGCCCATGGGAGGGGCCAGTGCGCTCTTTCGGTAACTCCACCGGCTGCTGCACTTCAGAGGGATTAGGGGCCCACGGAGTTGGAGCCCTAATCGTGATCCTCAGGTCACCCTGGCTATTCGCCGAAGTAGGTCTATTCTGCTGTCCAGCAGGAATAGCACTAGATCGGGGCATAGGTAAGGGGACTCCGCCTTCCCGAAGGTAGGTGAATCTTGACCTTAACGCCGAGATAGTCATGTTCCCGCAGTGGGAACATGAACTATCCACAAACGCTGCCTCAGCGTGCTGAATGCCCAGACACATAAGACAGCGATTGTGACCATCAGCTGGTGACAGGGAACGACCGCATCCAGAAACGCACGGGTGGAATGACATCTTGAAAAAGACACAGTGTCACACCCGTGTACTCTTTTAGAGGAAAAGCTCTTTTATCGTGCTGAAGCACTCAGGGAGATGGCGCGGCAAACACACAGGGGATAGTGCAGCCTGTGTTTTGCATTCACTTTTTGTGGAATGCCCTCACCAAACCAACAGAGTTTTGCTGTAAAAACAGCAGTTTTTGCTCTATAAGTGAGCTTGCGGTCCCACTGCAGTGCCTTCTCGCCAACACAGGAACTTCCTCTCTCTCTCTCTCTCTCTCTCTCTCTCTCTGTATCTCCTTAAAACTGGAACTCTTTTGCGACTTCAGCAGCATACAAGCGGCTCCGAAGTGAATGCCAAATGTGTGCTGCATCCGCTTCCTATTTATACCCGCGCTGCGGGGTGGAGCGCGAGATGCAAATCTCGCACGCCAATGGCCATTGGCCCTTTTTTGCATACACTCGAAGCTGATAGGGGCTCCCAGAAGTGATCCCAATTTGTCGGTGACGTCGACGTACATCGAACGTGACCGACTGAAAGGGAACTGGTAACAAAGAGAAACAAACCATTGGCCATTGGCCCTTTCTGTATACACTCGAAGCTGATAGGGGCTCCCAGAAGTGATCCCAATGTGTCGGTGACGTCGACGTACGTCGAACGTGACCGACTGAAAGGGAACTGGTAACAAAGAGAAACAAACCATTGGCCATTGGCCCTTTCAAGGCCATTGGCCCTTTCTGTATACACTCGAAGCTGATAGGGGCTCCCAGAAGTGATCCCAATTTGTCGGTGACGTCGACGTACATCGAACGTGACCGACTGAAAGGGAACTGGTAACAAAGAGAAACAAACCAAGTCCATGAAAATGAAAGTAAAACACTAATCATGACAATATGTTGTTAAATGAATATTTATTGCAAGAATTTACATTTTAGTTGTATTTTTACAGTTTTCTTTATGTAAAACCAAGGATTTCTGTTACAGTGCAATAAAACTGATCGTTTGGCTTTTACTGGCTTTTAAGTTTGTGTGAATCATCACTTCAAACACATTTTTTGGCTTAGTATTTTATTTGAGAATATCTATGTATATTTATGGTCAGTAAAATTTTAGGCCATAATTAAGGTAATCAGGAGGACAGAAAGTGTCTGGTGTATAGAGTACATTCAGTCCTGGTTTAATTTGTATCAGATTTCCTTACTCTAACTGGGGAGTTTCGTTAAGTCCACACAGTGCCACGCTGATGGTTAGGTTTAGGGGTGGACCTTCATGCTTATTTTTTTCTAAATATCAAACATTTCCATAAGAATCACATTGTATGAATTCATACGAAATCGCTATCTCATAAAATAGTTGTTTTCTCATGAGATCAGGTTGGTAGAAATAGTGTCTTCAGAGTACTGAACTTCACACTAAACCCTCGTGTCTGAATAAGCTAGGGATAATTTCATGCATATCATTTATGTTTTATTGTGCATTCATAAAGGAGTTGTATTGTATTATTCAGATTGTGAAGTTCTAAGAAAAAGCACCAGCTATTAAAGTGGAGCTATTTATGTGTTGTGCACTGAGGTGGTCTTTTTCCTTTCAATGAAATTTAGATGAGAAGAGTGTGTTTAAAAAAGCCCACTGGCTGGAGCCAAAATCATTCCAGATGCTGTGTGCCCTTTAGCAAGTATTACATAAGTTTATGAGCTTGACATGTAGGTTTGTAAGTCATTTAAATAATAAAAGCAGATTTACAGTCTTTTTTGTTTAAACAAGAATTGTGGACTGACAAAATTCGCAGCTATTTCATTGGCACATCATAAAGTCTACTATAAATCATGACAGGGCATATTGGGAAAGTTTATGATAGGCAAGCAATCTGAAAATTATACAACAATCATGTGACATTTTGGTTGCTTTGTTCATATCAGTGTGTGAGAACATCATGGTGTTCTTCTTTGCATAGCATAGAGGAAAGAACACATGAAACATGCTGCCGTCTATTTCCTGACTATAATTAGAATTATTCCCCATTTCTCTTCATCCCTGTAGTCATTATTTTTCTTCATTCCTTTGACACGTGCAAAATGTTCCTTGCCATCTCACACACCCAATAGGGTAACCCAATAACTTTACAATCAGGCCCCATTAATCTTTGTTAACGTTAGTTAACTGTTCATTGTTATTACATGTTAGTTCAGGACCATTAAATAATATTAACAGATAGAACTTTTGATTTTAATAATATAGTAAACATTAAAATTAACATCATATTTAGTTCATGTTAACTAATGTGGTTAACTAATGTTACCTTATTGTTACCCACACCAGCACACACTAGCAGGAACTTGGACTTAGAGAAATACACATTTGTTTTGTTATTCAAATTAGAGCTATTACATTTGAACTTCCTGATCATTTACTGCAAATATAAATATTTCTGGTATGTTATTTTGAAGTATTTCCTTGTATTTCACTCATTAAGAATGATACATGTACTGATACATGAAGTGTCTCATGTTTAATTTTTGCTGAAAATAAGGTTAAAAAAAAAAAGCTAAATTAAACGTGGACAAGTAGAACAAACAATTCAGCAATGTCTTTTGGACAGCTAGATTATACTGAATTGTTGCAATCTGTGTTGGAAGTAAATTTATAAATGACACATTAATTTGGCAGAGGAGATTTAAGTTTTTTATTTTATTTATTTTTTTAATTGCAATAAATTAACGCTTGCCTTTACATGCACATGAACTTTAATGACATCCCATTCTTAATCCGTAGGGTTTAATATGGAGTTGGCCCACCCTTTGCTGAAGGCTTTCCACAAGGTTTAGGAGTGTGTTTATGGGAATTTTTGACCATTCTTCTAGAAGCGCATTTGTGAGGTCAGGCACTGATGTTGGACGAGAAGGCCTGGCTCACAGTCTCCGCTCTAATTCATCCCAAAGGTGTTCTATCGGGTTGAGGTCAGGACTCTGTGCAGGCCAGTCAAGTTCCTCCACACCAAACTCGCTCCATGTCTTTATGGACCTTTATGGTCATGTTGGAACAAGAAGGGGCCATCCCCAAACTGTTTCCACAAAGTTGGGAGCATGAAATTGTCCAAAATGTCTTGGTATGCTGAAGCATTAAGTGTTCCTTTCACTGGAACTAAGGGCCCAAGCCCAACCCCTAAAAAACAACCCCACACCATAATCGCCCCTCCACCAAACTTTACACATGGCACAATGCAATCAGGCGCGTACCGTTCTCCTGGCAACCGCCAAACATAGACTCCTCAATCGGATTGCCAGACTCCACTGCCCTGGAGTCCAGTGCGTCGTGCTTTACACCACTGGATCTGATGCTTTGCATTGCACTTGGTGATGTAAGGCTTGGATGCAGCTGCTCGGCCATGGAAACCCATTCTATGAAGCTCTCTACGCACTGTTCTTGAGCTAATCTGAAGGCCACACAAAGTTTTGAGTTCTGTAGCTGTTGACTCTGGAGAAAGTTGGCAACTTCTGCGCACTGTGCACCTCAGCATGCGCTGACCCCGCTCTGTGATTTTTCGTGGCCTACCACTTCGTGGCTGAGTTGCTGTTGTTCCCAATTGCTTCCACTTTGTTATAATACCACTAACAGTTGACCGTGGAATATTTAGTAGTGAGGACATTTCAGGAATGGACTTATTGCACAGGTGGCGGTACCACGCTTGAATTCACTGTGCTCCTGAGAGCGACCCATTCTTTCACATATGTTTGTAGAAGTCTGCATAGGTGCTTGATTTTATACACCTTTAGCCATGGAAATGATTGGAACACCTGAATTCAATGATTTGGAGGGGTGTCCCAATACTTTTGGCAATATAGTGTATGTTTTGATAACACATAATTACAAACCCGATTCCAAAAAAGTTGGGACACTGTACAAATTGTGAATAAAAAAAAAAATGCAATCATTTACAAATCTCATAAACTTATATTTTATTCACAATAAAATATAGATAACATATCAAATATTGAAAGTGAGACATTTTGAAATGTCATGCCAAATACTGGCTCATTTTGGATTTCATGAGAGCTACACATTCCAAAAAAGTTGGGACAGGTAGCAATAAGAGGCCGGAAAAGTGAAATGTACATATAAGGAACAGCTGGAGGACCAATTTGCAACTTATTAGGTCAATTGGCAACATGATTTGGTAAAAAAGAGCCTCTCAGAGTGGCAGTGTCTCTCAGAAGTCAAGACGGGCAGAGGAGCACCAATTCCCCCAATGCTGCGGCGAAAAATAGTGGAGCAATATCAGAAAGGAGTTTCTCAGAGAAAAATTGCAAAGAGTTTGAAGTTATCATCATCTACAGTGCATAATATCATCCAAAGATTCATAGAATCTGGAACAATTTCTGTGCGTAAGGGTCAAGGCCGGAAAACCATACTGGATGCCCGTGATCTTCGGGCCCTTAGACGGCACTGCATCACATACAGGAATGCTACTGTAATGGAAATCACAACATGGGCTCAGGAATACTTCCAGAAAACATTGTCGGTGAACACAATCCACCGTGCTATTCGCCATTGCTGGCTAAAACTCTATAGGTCAAAAAAGAAGCCATATCTAAACATGATCCAGAAGCGCAGGCCGTTTTCTCTGGGCCAAGGCTCATTTAAAATGGACTGTGGCAAAGTGGAAAACTGTTCTGTGGTCAGACGAATCAAAATTTGAAGTTCCTTTTGGAAAACTGGGACGCCATGTCATCCGGACTAAAGAGGACAAGGACAACCCAAGTTGTTATCAGTGCTCAGTTCAGAAGCCTGCATCTCTGATGGTATGGGGTTGCATGAGTGCGTGTGGCATGGGCAGCTTACACATCTGGAAAGGCACCATCAATGCTGAAAGGTATATCCAAGTTCTAGAACAACATATGCTCCCATCCAGACGTCGTCTCTTTCAGGGAAGACCTTGCATTTTCCAACATGACAATGCCAGACCACATACTGCATCAATTACAACATCATGGCTGCGTAGAAGGATCCGGGTACTGAAATGGCCAGCCTGCAGTCCAGATCCTTCACCCATAGAAAACATCTGGCGCATCATAAAGAGGAAGATGCGACAAAGAAGACCTAAGACAGTTGAGCAACTAGAAGCCTGTATTAGACAAGAATGGGACAACATTCCTATTCCTAAACTTGAGCAACTTGTCTCCTCAGTCCCCAGACGTTTGCAGACTGTTATAAAAGAAGAGGGGATGCCACACAGTGGTAAACATGGCCTTGTCCCAACTTTTTTGAGATGAGTTGATGCCATGAAATTTAAAATCAACTTATTTTTCCCTTAAAATGATACATTTTCTCAGTTTAAACATTTGATATGTCATCTATGTTGTATTCTGAATAAAATATTGAAATTTGAAACTTCCACATCATTGCATTCTGTTATTATTCACAATTTGTACAGTGTCCCAACTTTTTTGGAATCGGGTTTGTACTTGTTAAGATTAGAAAAGCACATAAGTGACATCTCAGTTCAACTGAAGTCATCTAAAAAGGCCTTTTACAGAGGGTCATGCGGAGAAAATTCTAAAATTAATCGCCACTATGGTAGTGTATAAAGAAAAGGGCACAAATGACTAGAGTGCCACTGATTTACATGTACCCGGCCAGCTGACATAGCAATAGCTATGTATTAAGAACGACAGGAGGAAAAGAAAACGATCCTTCTGAAGTCAGCAGTGACCTAATGTGCACCGTGCACCTGCTTATTGGTCAGGATTATAAATGCATCTTTTAGGACTTTCAGAAGGTCAAGAAAATCACTAGCGGTACATGATTCAAATTCCTGTGATGTAAAAAAAAGTTTGTTCTTGTGCTTAGCTGCTTAAAATTGTATGAATTAGTAGAAAAGATCTAGCTTGATGCCACTTGATTTGATATTTTATCTGCCATTCAGACATTTTAAGTGTCCAAATACTTTTTGTGGGCCACTGATGAATGACCACATATGGAGTTTTGATGAGATATTTGCCTTTCCATAGACTGAGTGTGACCTACTGACCTTTGCTTAAATTGAGGGAGGTATATTTATAGATGTGCCTGTTCCTTTTCAGAGGAAATATGTAATCATACGCAAGGCAGGTCTCAGCGGCAGCTGTCTATGGTAGGCATGAATTGATGTCTGTGTCTGCGTCAGTCGTGGATGTATCCGCTTTCAGTAGTGGGCGGTGTGAGTGTGTGTCTGGCAGGACACAGGGGTTTGTTTACCTCTTTCAGAAGCTGAAAGATCACAGGGTACATTGAAGAAACTGGTTCTAGCTGGATGCAGAGAGCAGAGGTAGGGCATCAAGATTACAGACCAAACAATGCAGAAAAGGGTGCAAGTGAGTCAAGAGTAGACAAATACACACATACAAACAAATCTTGAAAATACAGAAGGTAAGAATATAACAAGGTTGTTTAGCTGTGATAAAGGTTTACAAAGGTGGAAATCACATGCCTCTATTAGCCAGTGATGCAAACCTATTCTAGGAGCTCATTTGTCACAAATTCCTGGTGGGAATGCCGGTAGCAAACATCAGCAGGTTGTTTATTTGAATGGTGCAATAGCTGATGTGGCAGTTCAGGCAGAAATATCATAATAACGCAGCACTTTCATGAATTGAATGTCCTGATCTCATGTACTCACACAAACAGTGTTGGATATTTTGCTTTTATTTTTCTGCTGATTTTCCGCCTACTGGAGCTTTAAGACGGCAGGTCAAGAAAGCAAATATTTCTCACCATTTATTGAAACATGATAATGCCACTGTCACGTAACTGCATTTGTTCAAAGCCAAAGCTAAAATAGCAGCCAAATGATAATGAACAGGGAAGGGATATTTTTTTTTTTTTTCATGAAAATTCTCCCAAACATTCTTGGTCAAGCGGCCAAGAAAAATAATTAAATAAATATATAAAACAATGTAAGATATGATACATGTTTTTTTCATTGTAATGTGTAATATCCTTAAAATGGCCTTAAAATACACTTTCTTTTTTATGCAATCAGGTCTAGACCTGATCCGGATTCATCCGGACTACGAAAGTTCCTGATTTACTGTTAGCAGATGCACACATTCACTCCCACCCCAAGACATGTACAGATTGGCTGTAAAGAGTGGCGTTCCCCGAACAGCTTATACAACTTTGAAAAGTTTGGGGCGGAGCAGCATCTTGGTACATATTGTTTTCCTCTGGCATGGATGTCAGGCATATTTACAGAAAGGCATTGGTCTCTCTTTATCCGGCAAAAAAAAATGGATGGAAAAACCATTGTGTTTTTTAATAAACTGATGGCAACATTACTTGAAACACTGATCCCTTCTCTGTAAAGAGCAGAAATGAAAATTATCCCAAGGTGCTTAAGTCAAGGTGACAAGCCCCTCTCTGATAGGATGAATATATCCCCTCAGCAGCCAATGAGATTACAGTGCAACATTCCCCCAGAGGTGTTTTGGGAAGTGGGGGAAAGGTGACAGCGCTGGTACAGCAACTAATGACTGAGGCCCATGTGTGTTTATGAACATCTATTTTTGTAAAAATTCAATAAATAAACAATAAAATGAAACTATTTCCAATATTTTTAATTTTTTTATTTTATTTTACTGATAGGTGTGTACCTTTAATATGGAGAACAGACAACAACCCTATCGGTAAACTACTAGCTAGTAAACAAGTTCAACAATGTTCACATTCTCCCGCCACATAAAGTTAAAATTAGAGTCGTGTGATGAAAGGAATACATGGGACTGGCTGCAACTGGCACATGCGCCTATAAATTCAGAGTTTGACAGACCGGTTCCATCATACTCAGGTGGAAAACACACTTGCTGGATTAACCCCCAGATGGAAATAATTATTTTGCTTTCTATCAGGACTAACAATTTCATATTACCGCAAGGTTGGTGAGCACAATGTATTTTATTATATTTCACACAATGTTGTGCGCTAATTAATGTGTTTCTGGGTAGCCAGAGCTGAAGTAATGACAGATATCGAGTTTACAGCTTTTTCTATAATCACCAATCAACATATGATGGTTATTGATCTTAAATGTTTCTCTGTAGTGTTGTGCTGCTGGAATGCTGCTTTGGGACATTGAGCCACAATTTTGTATGGCCAAAGGTGTTGAAACATTTAAAACAAAAGATAAGAGAGTTATCCTTTTGGAAGAAACTTGATCGTGAATCAGCGGTCCGCTGAGGTAAATTGAAGCCTAAACGTTTATTTAGAATTCTTCAGTCTGAATCAAGATTAATTTGAGATGATGAATCTTAACCACTTTTGGTCTGCTTCTTATTCTCCCTCAGGTGGGGAAACACAAGAAGCTCTATAGAAGAAAGTTAAATTCTCTTGCTGTGGTTTCTCCTGTCAGAAGCACAAAAAAATGGTTGGAATAAAACCTACCGACCTACCACCAACTGCCACTGTCAAGTTTTTTGGAGCCGGTACGGCAGCATGTTTTGCTGACCTGATCACTTTCCCCCTGGACACAGCAAAAGTGAGACTTCAGGTGAGGACTTAAAAAGCACTTATTAAAAAGCACTGCATAAAGTATATAATTTTTTATACAGCCAGGATTGAGCCAGGATTAGACCTTAGTTCAATTAGGTAATTTAAACATTTAAGTAGCTTTTTTATTTTTTATTACTGGTGTTCATCTTGAGACAAAACAATGGCACTGGCGTATTTTAAGATATTTCAGTGCAAGTTGCTTTCAGTTAAGACAGCTCAAGCATTTTAGTCTGGGATTAGACTTGCCTTGTCTGTGAAACCGGGGGTAAGAGTTACTAAGAATTGCATTTACTTTATGTCTGAAACAAGTCAAGTCAAGTCACCTTTATTTATATAGCGCTTTTTACAATGCCGATTGTTTCAAAGCAGCTTCACAGTGTTAAACAGGAAAATAATGCAATAGAATTTGATTCGGCTGTACAGCTGCTCTGGAGAAAATGGTGATGTCATCCAGCTCATTTCAATTATCATATAGTGTCAATGCGGGCAGATCAGTAATATAGTTGAATATTTAGTGTCCCCAACTGAGCAAGCCAAAAGCCAAAGTGGCAGAGGCGACAGTGGCAAGGAACCAAAACTCCATCAGGTGACATAATGGAGAAAAAAACCTTGGGAGAAACCAGGCTCAGTCGGGGTGCCAGGGGTGCCAACACTCAAATAATTTTTGATCAATCTGTCATGGCTTTCATCAGTACATCTTATTTCAGATCCAGGGAGAGTCTATAGCTG
The DNA here is from genome assembly GCA_039654105.1 of Coreius guichenoti. Taxonomy (NCBI): domain Eukaryota; kingdom Metazoa; phylum Chordata; class Actinopteri; order Cypriniformes; family Gobionidae; genus Coreius; species Coreius guichenoti. The sequence goes on from CM077190.1 coordinate 23,949,566, forward strand.
CATCAGGATCAGCTGTGGTGAAATATCGTGGAGTGTATGGCACCATCACCACTATGGTGCGTACAGAGGGCGCAAGGAGTCTGTACAATGGCCTGGTGGCAGGGCTGCAACGACAGATGAGCTTCGCATCTGTTCGTATCGGTCTTTATGACTCAATGAAGCAATTCTACTCCAGAGGATCTGAGAGTGAGTATCAAACTGTTTGTTTAAATAGAGACAGAAATGATTATAGACAGGCTAACACTCTGCTCTTTTCTTCTCAGACGCGAGCATTGTGACTCGCCTGCTGGCTGGCTGCACCACCGGGGCCATGGCTGTCACTTTTGCACAGCCCACAGATGTCGTAAAAGTGCGTTTCCAGGCTCAAGTGCGTCAGTCTGATGGATTAAAAAGATACAATGGCACAATGGATGCATATCGGACTATCGCCCGTGATGAGGGTGTTCGGGGGCTATGGAAAGGTGAGCAATAAAAAAAATTCTATCGTCGTTTACTCACCCTCATTTCGTTCCAAACCTGTTTGAATTTCTTTCTTTGGAACAAAGAAGATATTTTAAAGAATGCTTCTGTTGTTTTTGTCCACACAATGTAAGTTTATGGGGTCCAAACCAGTGTTGTTATAGCTAAAACTAAAACTAATAAAAGTCAAATAAAGCTGAAACTAAAAATATAAATATTAGATGAAAAACTTACACTGAAAAGTGTTAAAATTACAAAAACTACAACTGAAATAAAAATAAATTAAAGCTAAATAAATAAAAAAGTTATAAAAATGACAAAAGTACATAACAAAATTACTAAAAACTTAAACTAAAATCTAAATGAAAACTGAAAATGTAAAATAAAAGCTAATTCAAAATATTATTAATACTAAAATAACACTATATTGGACCCCACTGACTTTCATTGTATGGATAAAAATACACTGAGACAAAATACAGTCATTCAGATTTGAGGCAATTATGACAAAATTGTACTTTTTCAATGCACTATCCCTTTAAGTTCAGCTTTCACATGCCATTCTAAGTGGATGTGTTCTAGTGGAGATAAACATGCGTGTTTCTCTATTTTAGGCTGCATGCCAAACATCACAAGGAACGCGATTGTGAACTGCGCAGAGCTTGTCACTTACGACATCATCAAGGATCTCATATTACAATACGGCCTCATGACAGGTATGCTACCATATGAATATGCTTTCATTATGGTTACTTTCATGTACTTGTTGTCTAACACGTGTGCCCTGTTTAGATAACCTACCGTGCCACTTTACTGCTGCATTCGGCGCTGGCTTCTGCACCACGATTGTGGCGTCTCCAGTAGACGTGGTAAAGACCCGTTTCATGAACTCATCTACAGGCCAGTACAGCAGTGCACTTAACTGTGCCCTCACTATGCTGACCAAAGAGGGACCAGCAGCTTTTTATAAGGGGTAAGAAAAATCATGCTGTAAACCATTATTTATGTAGAACAATGCACACATTCTTATTTTCAGTACCATGAATGTGCCATCTTCATCTTCCCCAATAGCTTCATGCCCTCCTTCCTGCGCCTGGGATCCTGGAACATTGTGATGTTCGTCTCCTACGAGCAAATCAAGAGATGTATGACTAGAATGCAGTACTCATGGGAGTCCCCTTTCTGAACATTGACAGTATCTTCTGATTTTGATTAAACAGAGAGAGCAAATACAGAGGGATTCACGGTTAAGTCTTATCACTGAAAAAAAGGCCAAAGGTCAAGCTCATCAAAAATGAAAGATGAGTCACCAAAAATCATGAGATGCATGGCTGATAAAGCAAAATGTGCATATTTTGTCTTAGTTTCAGTGTCATGGTACACTGACAGAGGTGGTATTAGCGTCAGAGTTCACTGTTTATGTATGTGCTTTTAAATTGTCATGAAAACGGGTCCATAGCTAATGAATGAATGTATATTTATACTATAAATTGTAAACTGTACATTATTTAAAAATAAAGTTTTTTTTATGATATACCTATTTCCTTTGATAAAAGGTCTAAACTGTTTTAAGTTTCAAACCAGGAACATACAACTCATTTAGATCACATGCCTAAGAGTCATTTAATCAGGTTCAGTCAATGATCAAATCAAAAGAGAGCCCGTCACAAATGGCTTCCACGTGACAAAGGATTAGAAAGTGTCTTCAAACTGCTTTTCCGAGCTCTCATGCTGACCCATTCTTCATTAGAACGGAGGTGTGAAGTTCACTTGAGGGAAAGAGGAAGTGCATGTACCTAATTAACAATCAGAAGACAAATGCAAACCTGTGAAATGTGGGTGACAAAAAAGGAAGGGCGTGTGACAGAAGAGATGCCTGATGCTCACTGAAGACCGCTGTGTATATGTGACCCTTGAATTGACCTGAGATCAGGCCTGATAGTCACACAATAATAAGCAACAGTGTGCAGTTCATAAAGCACGTGTCACTGCAGGGTTTAACCCTTTTCTCAAGTGAACACAATTGTTTTGTTTTGCCTTGAGGTTGTACTTTCTCCAATATAGTTCCGCGATAACATACCTCCATGAAACTTAACCAGCAGCTTTGTCTTCGATAATAGTGAGTTCAGTTAAAGGGTTCTTGTATTTCAGGAAAAACTCAGATATGAGGATATTAAGATGAATTCCTTGAAACGGACAAAAAATAAAAACAAACATGTGCAGCTTTTGCATCAAATACCAATCTATGTGAAAAAGCAAATCCAGGGGATGAGTCTTGAAAAAAGGGAGAGCTGAAAATGCTCTTTTATGAATAACATATGTGCAACTACATCACATAATGGTTCAGAATGACTCAGCGTTTCAGTCAAATGGGGAGTCTGGGGCTAGTTGTCACACTTTTACTCCAAGGAATATTTCTCAGGATAGATTGGTTTTTGCAAGTCATGTTCTTATGTGTATAAGCACATACTTAGCATGTTGTCACAGGATAAGTTAAACAATTCCGAAACACAAAACGATTCATGAAGCACCAAAATCTATTAAACCAACATTCGACAAGTTTAAACTAGAGAAAATGCACAATTGTATAATAGTTTTTTGACTCGAGCCCTCGTTGTAACAAACCTCGGTCTATTTTAAAATAGAGTGGCGCCCGTCCGTCGTGTTTTTGTACTTGTGCGAACGTTTAGCAGCATTTACCTGGTATTTAAAAAAAACATTGTTCGTTTTCGTATGGTGGTAAACTTCTTCAAATAACACATAGGTTTCTAGTTTACCATGAAAACATTGAAAGAAGATGAAAGTTGGAAATCGGTGTTTATCAGTAAAGTCAGCAACAGAGGCGTTAACTTATGCGACGAATCATGACGCGTCACGTGTATCACGTGACTTCCTCGCTGGAGTTTAAAAGGGTCGATGCGGCGTTCGGAACAGAGCAGAGCACCTGCGGGTTTTTAACTGTTTGCTTTTCGAGTTAGTTATTTTTCCCCCCAGTAAACACTTTTATTCATAGACACTTTCTACATTTTTGTTCAAGGTGAGTATTGTGACCTTACATACTACAAATAGACTTTCCTCGCTACTAGCGAATGTATTTTCTTTGTTTATTTGAAGTGATGCTGAGCTGTATGTAATAGGGAATATTTCTGTCTTTCAGACTTTGGAGTATGTTTTTTATTTGTACGGGTTCTAAACGTTTCTCTATGGAAGAACACGGCAACAAAATACAAGTTGAAAGTAATTTCAACCAAAGAGATGCTTTTAGAGAATCTTGAAGTTCTCATCCAAGCTGGTAAGTTTTCCAAAAGCGTTTATTCTTTTGTTTTAATCAATATAGTTGATTTAATATCGTGTAAGCATTATATAATTTAGCACTTTGTGCGTATCCGTACTTCCTTTGTTGAAGGTCCTTTGTGTGGTAGAAAGTCAACAAAGCCGAACACAGATGCAAACAGGATGATGACGTCAGTTTATAGATTAGCATGTCAAAAAGAACATTGATGTTCCTGTTTGTGTCTGTTGACTGTCAGAGAGAAATGCCTTAAGCACAGGCTTTGTCCCACTCCAAATGGCTTTGCATTAATTTAAAACTAAATCTAAAAGTTATTAAAAATGTGTCCCAACCTATGTTAGCATAAACAAATAGAGTGAATAAAAAAAGAGTGAGTGAATAATCATCATGTGTCTTCCTTATCCAGGTTAGGGTGGAGTCCACTTATCTTGTGTTCACTTCATTGGTTTTCAACACATTCCGTTTCACCTTTTACATTCCCAACTTCCTGTGATTCCGACTTCAACTAAACATGGTTGGATTCAGAGCAGGTGATGTGCCTCCTACAGCCACTGTGAAGTTTATTGGTGCGGGAACTGCAGCCTGCATTGCAGACCTGTTCACGTTTCCACTGGACACAGCAAAAGTTAGACTTCAGGTGAGTCTTTATTGTGGAATTTTAAGAACTTGTTTAAATGACAACTTTGCTTGAGTGAAAGCTGAGTCAGCGGTTGAGTCTGGAGACAACAGACACGTGTGATGACTCAACCCAGGTCAACTTGCAGCAACAAAAACAAACTAATCTTTCCTTTCAGCTAGATTTAAAGTTACACCCATACTGACATCAGCTCTATATTTCTTTTGACTCTCTTTACACTAGCAACGTAAGCAGGTCCAGGCCTTGATGATTGTCCTTGCTGCCCCAGGATCACTGTGGACCCTTTTTTAACCTGAAGATGCTGCTTCCCTCCCCCTGTGATTCTGTAAAGTTTCTCCATCCACCTTTTGTTCTGTACAGATTCAAGGGGAGACCAAAGGTCCTGCGAACACAGGCCATGGTCCGGTGAAATATCGTGGAGTGTTTGGCACGATCAGCACCATGGTGCGCGTCGAGGGGCCGCGCAGTCTCTACAGCGGGTTGGTTGCGGGACTGCAGCGTCAGATGAGCTTTGCCTCTGTACGCATTGGCCTCTACGATTCAGTCAAGCAGTTCTACAACAAAGGCTCAGATCGTAAGTTCACTCCATGTGCTCTACACTTGTATGCCGAGATGATTGGAAACAATTTCTTATGCAAGACCTCTCATATTAACCCCATTTCCAATGCATAATCCTTTATTAGATGTCGGGATTGGCAGTAGGTTGATGGCCGGATGTACGACTGGAGCCATGGCAGTGGCTTTGGCCCAACCCACAGATGTGGTGAAGGTACGCTTTCAGGCTCAGATCAGTGCCGGGGCCAGTAAACGTTACCATGGCACTATGGATGCATATCGGACCATTGCAAAGGAAGAGGGGCTTCGTGGTTTGTGGAAAGGTGAGCTTGGGTCCACTCAAGTCAATGTTGTATTTGTACAGATTAAAACAAATATTTTAAAATGTAAATTTTAATATTATAAACGTAATTAAACTTTAATAATTGTTTTCATTTTTATATAAATTTAACAAATAAAATGTAGTTATAATATTAATAATGTATAATAACTTAAGTGCTTTTTACTTTTTATAGATGTAGTTAATAAATGCATTAACTACCTTTTTTTTTTAATAAAAACAAATGTAGTGAATAAACTTATTATAATAATACTAAGTTTATTTATTTTATAAATATAAAAATATATTTTTTAATCTAAGTTATTTTAATACTTATTTACTTGATCTACTAATGTCATAAAATAACGTGTAATACATTTATTATTAAAGTTTATTACATTTATATAAACTTGAGTACTCATAATATTTATGTACTTAAGTACATAAACTCTATTATCATACACTCTTGTTGTTGTTTACTTATTCTCCTCTTTCTAATTTATACTACCCTTCTATCCTCTTAAAGGAACTGGCCCAAACATCACCCGCAATGCCATTGTAAACTGCACTGAGCTGGTGACCTATGACCTCATCAAAGATGCACTCCTAAAATCATCACTGATGACTGGTAAGATGAGGCTGCCAAAAAAGTATTGCAAATTTAAGTGTCAGACTATGAAAGAAATATTCATAGCTGCTCTTCACAGATGATCTTCCCTGCCACTTCACATCTGCATTTGGAGCTGGTTTCTGCACTACAGTTATTGCTTCTCCTGTTGATGTTGTGAAGACAAGATACATGAACTCCGCCCAGGGCCAGTACAGTGGTGCCCTCAACTGTGCTGTAGCCATGCTAGCTAAAGAGGGACCAAAGGCTTTTTACAAGGGGTCAGTTTTTCTTTATCAGCTATAGCTTTACTGTAATGATTGGAGGATGAATGTAGAATTGACATGTTTGTTTTCTTTTTAGATTCATGCCATCGTTTCTGAGGCTGGGCTCCTGGAACGTGGTTATGTTTGTCACCTATGAACAGCTGAAACGGGCCCTGATGGCAGCTCGCCATAACTGGGTCACTCCTCTTTAAAAGCAGAGAATGCAGTTAGTTGAGCTTTGCTAATGTGGTTCTAACTTTCTCTTGAATTTAGATTTTTCTGTGTGAATTGTTTACATGTCTATTAAACTTGATATTTGGCTTTTACATGGTTCTTCTGTCTTTCAGAATCTGTGAAATAAAATTAGGCTCTTAAAAACACCAACACTATATTTTTGCATTCAAGTGTTTAATCCTCAGAATCAACATTTCTAATGACTGACTGGACTTTAAGAAGTCTGGATTAGTTTTGATGAGAGGGCTTGTTTTAGAAGCTGTTTCTTTTCAGGTGAGAGCTTCTCTGGGAAACGTGTAATGAAGCGAATGATCAGGTCGCCTCTCTCGGCTGGGCTGTTGGCTAGCGGCATTCCCTCCCCGGTCACAACCTTGGTATACTGAGGGCTGTAGTATAAAGAAATTGAAATGCAACTGTCTTAAATATGAAAACTGTTCCGAAGTTCTGCTGAGCAACATATAAACGTGCTGATCTGTGTATGTTAAAGAGAAGGAAATGTTTTACTCACTGCACAATGTCATTAATGGGGATGTTGAGAAGCCTGCCATCTAGTGTCTCAACTTCTACTGAGAAACCAGTCAAAGCCTGTAGAGTTACCATACATGTGTATATATTCAAAGACATGTACTATACATTTTATAAATTTGTTACATTTTATTAAACTTAAATATTGTCAATTCAATTTACAAAGAGACATTTAAAGTGGAACTATTAATATTTAACATCATGTTGGTCCAATAGAGACCTCATATGTTCAGCATGAAAACTAGACTGAAAAGATGGAAAGTCTCTGGTCCTAATCTATTAGAGCTTGAAAACATATGCCGTATATTTAAATGTGCTGAAATGCTATGCTAAAAATGTTTCTCACCTTCTCAAGAGAAATATTTGCTGTGTAGTACAGATCATCATTTTGGCGGACAAAGCGTGGGTGATGCTTTTGCCGTATGATGAACACAATATCTGCTGGAATGTTGTTTGGTCCCTGAGGATAAAAAGCATTCTGTGAAGACCAAAATCAATTTACAACTGACAACAAAATTGTGATGTGTTTGGTCATGCCTGGTCTCCCTCTTTTAGAAACTGGATCCGTGTCCCTTCGTTCCATCCTGCTTTTATGGTGAAGGTTAAAATTTTGTCCCTGATGCTGGATGTGTGTCCGTCTTCATTCATGACCTGTATTGTCAAACAGTTCATTTCTCATGAGTCCATATGATTTTATCTGTACCCCTGTCTGCAGAACTTACCCTACGGGATATTTTAATTTTTTTAGTGCATCCATAATAAAGGTCCTCCAAGGCAAGATGAAGGTCTCTCTCTATTGGTGGATCCTGTAGTTTTTCTTTTTGCCCACGCAGGCTCTGAAAAGCTGTGTTGACCTCACTGCCACCACCAGTAAAGAAATCTATGGAGGATGAGTAAGCAGATAATTACTAACAAGAACTTGGATTCTTCAAAACACCATGGCATTATGAACATCGTAAATTTATAACTTGATTGCACCAGATTGTCTCTTGAAATTTGAATTAAAATCATACAAATTGTTTGAGAAATAATAACCCAGTTTTTTTTTTTTTAAAAATACCTGAAAAAGGATTATCTCCTCCGAAAAACTGTCGGAATGTTTCATCTGCATTTCCATGGTAGACATATCCTGAAGACCAGGCACCATTCACTCCCAGCTCAGATGGGATTCCTCCTTTTAAACCCTCCTCTCCAAATTTATCATAAGTGGCCTTTTTACGTGCTGCATTGGATGAGAAAGGCCATCACCAACTTGCCAGGAAACAACAAAATGAGGGCTGAACTGTGTGTTCTGTTTCCTTACACAATACAGTGGCAGGACCATAGTACAGGATAGTACTATGCAACTTTGCTCAAGTATATGAAAAATTAATTTATCATTTAACATTTCCATGACACCTTATAGGGATCACTCAAAATTGGCTTTATAATGGCAGTGAATGGCTGTTTCTGTTTTGAAGTCCATAAAAGTGCATCTATCCATAGATTGATTACTTTTATAATGGATAGATGCACTTTTATGGACTTCAAAACAGAAACAGCCATTCACTGCCATTATAAATTTTGGAAGAGCCAGGACATTTTTTAATATAACTCTGATTGTATTCATCTGAAAGAAGAATGTCATATACACCTAGGATGACTTGAGGGTGAGTAAATGATGACAGAATTTTAATTTTTGGGTGAACTATCCCTTTAAAGTAGGGGTTTTCACGCAGTATTTACAGTACATTTACGTTTTATTCTGTTTTCTAAAGACTGGTCTGTAATCATGAGATTAATGACAGTTACATTGTATATTTTATGTTTCTCTCGGTTAGAAAAAGGATGCAGATATGTAATATATTATGCTATTAATTAGGAATGTGAACTTCATATTTAGGGGTTCTTGGCACCAAAACGTTTGAAAACCCCTGCCTTAAAGTGATAGTTCACCCAAAAATGTAAATTCTGTCATCATTTACTCACCCTCATGTTGTTCTTCCTTTCTTCTGTTGAACACACAAGAATATATTTTTTAAAGAATTTTGGTAACCAGACAGTTACAAAAGTAGGGGTAAAATACTATGGATGTCAAAGGGTGTCGTCAACTGTCTGGTAGTTACCAACATTCTTCAAACATTCACAACGTTCTTTAAAGGTTATTTTTGGGTTTTATTCTTATAACTATAAACTAGCCTGCCAGAACTTTATGGGAACCAAAACAGTTGGGATACAGCTTTGCATGTAATTAGCTATTATAGTTGTCGAAAAATAGTTGTAATAAAAAAATAAAAATAAAATAATAAAAAAAAACGTATTTTGTGGATGTATATGGGAGCTGTAGATTTGTTTTCTATATTTTGTTTTGTGAACTCACGGTCGCTCAGAACGTCAAACGCCTCCGCGAGAAGTGTGAAGCGCTCAGCGGCGCGCGCGTGGCTGCTGCTGCTGCGCGGATGATGCTTCAGCGCGAGCCGCCGGTACCTGATACCAAAATAAAAACAATATGCTGCTAGCAAACGAGTCTGACAAATGAAGCTAGTTTTATCTGCTTTTAATTGAATATATATTTCCAAAACTACTTAGGAATTAAACAAAACATAACTTACGCCTTCTTTATGTCAGCATCAGTGGCGTTGCGGTTTATTTCTAAAATAGCGTAATAATCTCTGCCCATCGCCTAACTGTTATATAACTATATAACACTGTCTTTACCTTTAAATGTATCAAGGTACAAATGCAAACTGGGATTTCGTCAGTAGGAAAGAACATTAGTTTACTGTTGTCAATAGAGGATGCTATGGAAACAGAGAACGGAATTCTGGGCAATGCAGTCTTTCATTAAACAGCTGCTGAATCCTTTAATTACAGAGATTAAAAATATTCTGATACTGTCAACAACATTACAGCACAGTCATATTGAGGATGAATTTCAACTCTCCTCATACTCCAGTGCATTCAAATCAACTTTTAAAGACAAGTCAAGACAAAAATGAGTAGATATGGAAAACAATCATGAAATAGTTTATTCATTACAGCACATACAAGGTAGAAAATGTCTGTCATGGAAGAACACACATTTTATATGAAAAAAACATTTTTAAATAATGCATTAATTATTAATTTTTGCAATAAGCCCCTCAAGCTCAGGTCTTGTTTTGAACCGGGCTTGATAATCTGCTTCCGTGTGCTGAACACACACACACACACACACACACACACAACAAAACAAATGAAGCCCATAACAGTTGATAGGAGTGTCATAAATGCAGCCAGGCAAATAAATATAAGTGTACAATATAAGTGTAATTTTCTGACCTGCTTTACACAGAGTTGCACTCCCTCAGGCTGGTTCTTCATAAGAACTTCCGCAAGTATGGGAAAAAGTGTTGCCTTCATCTCACTGATCTAAACGCACATCACTGATAAATCAGTTATAGTCTGCAGTAAACCTATAATAATTACATGCAATCATAAAATGATGTAATTTATGCATACAACCAAACACAAGCTCAAAGCTCCTGCATTCACTCTACCTGAACAACACGCTCATGGGTTTTCAGGACTCCATCTACATACATCTTTGTGCCTTGCTCCTGCATCACCATGACCTCTGTGCTTTTCGTAGGCAGGGCATAGCTTTAAAACACAAATAAGAGAGGATTCTTTTCACCGTTAGCTTACAATATTTCATAGAATGTTAAATGATATATTAAAATTAAAAACATTCTGCTTTTGAGAATGTCTTAGTCTGTGCGCACAGGAATTTTAAAACATAACAGTTATAATATAATATATTATAAAATATCTCTCTCTATCCCACCATTCATCGACTTTGATGTCCAAGTGACTGCAGAGATTGTGGATGTACTGGGAATAATGTTCCACTAGAGTCATGTCATAACCAGAAACACACACATTAAGCACGCCAAACTCTGTGGCAGTCGCTGCTTTGATCTGCTTTGCCTGAATTCTGTCCTTCTTCTTCTTTGGCTGAATGAAAATAATTTAGAATATGCTATTAACTGGCAGTGAAAATGTTGTATACTGATGATGTAAAAAAACTAGTTCTTACCAATGCTTTTGGAAGAAGATGTCTGTATCTTCCAATACCATGTGTGGGCATTGATCTATACTGTCTGTTAGTCAGCAAAACACCTGTTTAGACACATAAAAAACAAACAGACACTTGATTACAATCAGCTAACAATTATACTTGAACACACATACACTATATTGCCAAAAGTATTGGGACACCCCTCCAAATTGCTGAATTCAGGTGTTCCAATTACTTCCATGGCCACAGGTCAGCACCTAGGCATGCAGACTGCTTCTATAAACATTTGTGAAAGAATGGGTCGCTCTCAGGAGCTCAGTGAATCCAAGCGTGGTACCGTGATAGGTTGCCACCTGTGCAATAAATCCATTCGTGAAATTTCCTCACTACTAAATATTCCACGGTCAACTGTTAGTGGTATTATAACAAAGTGGAAGCAATTGGGAACAACAGCAACTCAGCCACGTAGTGGTAGGCCACGTAAAATCAGAGAGCGGGGTCAGCGCATGCTGCGGTGCACAGTGAGCAGAAATCGCCAACTTTCTGCAGAGTCAATAGCTACAGACCTCCAAACTTTGCGTGGCCTTCAGATTAGCTCAAGAACAGTGCGTAGAGAGCTTCATGGAATGGGTTTCCATGGCCGAGCAGCTGCATCCAAGCCTTACATCACCACGTGCAATGCAAAGTGGCGGATGCAGTAATGTAAAGCATGCCGCCACTGGACTCTAGAGCAGTGGAGAGGTGTTCTCTGGAGTGACGAATCACACTTCTCTGTCTGGCAATCCAATGGACGAGTCTGGGTTTGGCGGTTTCCAGGAGAACGGTACTTGCCTGACTACATTGTGCCAAGTGTAAAGTTTGGTGGAGGGGGTATTATGGTGTGGGGTTATTTTTCAGGGGTTGGGCTTGGCCCCTTAGTTTCAGTGAAAGGAACTCTTAATGCTTCAGCATACCAAGACATTTTGGACAATTTCATGCTCCCAACTTTGTGGGAACAGTTTGGGGAGTGCACAAAGTGCACAAAGCAAGGTCCATAAAGACATGGATGAGTGAGTTTGGTGTGGAACTTGACTGGCCTGCACAGAGTCCTGACCTCAACCCGATAGAACACCTTTGGGATGAATTAGAGCGGAGACTGCGAGCCAGGCCTTCTCGTACAACATCAGTGCCTGACCTCACAAATGCGCTTCTAGGAGAATGGTAAAAAAATTCCCATAAACACACTCCTAAACCTTGTGGAAAGGCTTCCCAGAAGAGTTCAAGCTGTTATAGCTGCAAAGGGTGGGCCAACTCCATATTAAACCCTACGGATTAAGAATGGGATGTCATTAAAGTTCATGTGCATGTAAAGGCAGGCGTCCCAAAACTTTTGGCAATATAGTGTACATATAAATTAAAATTAAACAGAGAACAACAAATGTATTGCTCTTACCCAAAGGCATCTGTGTAGTTAACACTTGACTTCTGTGACATTACAAAAAAAACAATGATCAGTTTTTAATAATACACCGACAGATAGATAGATAAAAAGTGACACTTACTGGACCGATGATGCTGCACACAACAACGCCCGTGTGTTCTGAAGAAGAAAAACCTGATGCAAAAGAATGACACAAACTAATGTCACAAACCAAAAAATAAATTATTGTGGGATAATCTAAATCATTAATGTAAATGTACTGCACTCAGTTCTGCTCTTCCTCTGCGACCTTGGCACGTCAACAACATACATTACTGCAACAAACCGACAATTAAGATATCATACTCTAAATACTACACCTTATTCAGTAAATAGTTCATTGTTTCACGTTGATATATTCATCCAATAGTAACGTTTTTAAATAAGCGGCCAAAACCCGTAAATATCACTCCAATAAGCGCATGCACTGCGCGCGATCTTCTTCACGGATTCCAGCAGGGTGAATTCACGCTCGTTCGGCACATTACTGCCACCCGCTGGAGCAAAGGCGTCACACTAGTTTGGAGATTGATGCAGGTTTTGTCATGTCACATGCAGTTAAAATCAGTATGATTCATTTCCTTTAGCATTCAGAAGTTATCATTAGGCTTAGAAAAACATTATAAAATATTAATTTTAAAATAATAAATATAAAATATTACTTTGAAAGAGAACATTTACAAAACTGTTCTAATATCAAATGGTTCTACACTATCTATGTGAAATAATCATAAATAACCACTGGCACTGAAAGCAAGCATTTGTGTAATATATGCCCCATTTAAATATCATTGTATAATGTATTAAAATGGGCAGCAACAGAATCATTTAATCCTAAAAAAGTCTCCCTGTTCACAGTTCAAGGGTTAACGGAATGCGATGATGCAGGGTAAATGACGCTAAGAACGTGACGTGGCGCCGGTGGCGCTTGCAGAGCTCAATCTAACTTGCTTGGAGTCCCGCCTTATTTCCAAATATATACATTCCGCATTCCGCTCGCTTGTTCAATAGCTATAAAGTTTTCCACATGAAAAAAAAATATTTTTCTATTTGAATATTGATGCGAATAATGCCTGCTAAATTTATATTTCATTTTGAAAAACGTCGCAGGAAATGCAATGCTCAAAAGAGCTACATTTTAGATTAAATGATATTGATACTGAGATGATATTTGAGTACTTGACCTAATTAAATATCTAAAACTGTGTCATTAATTTGACACAACGACGCATGTCATTGTATTCTGTCTAACTCTATAGGCTGAGCTCAGCTGTCAATCACGTCTCTGTGAGCATCATGGTAGGTTGCGGCGCAGAACGGGGCCTGAATAGGCGGCTGAGAGTCTCAAACTGAACCGAATTACCGCTTTATTTTCTTGTTTAGAGCATTTTGATAGTTATAGCAACACATTAACGCCCACATTAGACCCAGCGGAACCGGCAGCATGTCTGCAGCAGGAGATTTCGGCAACCCGCTCCGTAAATTCAAGCTGGTGTTTCTGGGAGAACAGAGCGGTGAGTGCCGAACCGAACCGAACCGAGCATACTGGTCCTGTCTGTCTTTATGAGTTTGTGTGCTAAATATCTAAGTTGAAATGTCTAAATACCTGTGTGTGTGCTGTAATATGTCTACATATTTAGCTATACCTTGTTATATGCTCACAAATCCAGTAAAACATGTCAAAGACCAACATGTATGATAGTTATGACAACTTCAAATGTAATCACATCAGCCAAAACAGGTTTTTCTTTTAATCTTTTAATATCAACAGGTTTGTGAGGGTTTGGTTTAGGGGGTAAAGTCTTAGCAAATATCATCACTGCCAAATAAAACCTACAACATTCATGAGATGCCATCACTAATATAGTGAAATCAGATTTCGGCTGTCTGGTCTTGAACTGCATTTCATATTCATTTGACAGTATATTTTTGTCTGTCTCCCGTGTAAACATGATATTCTCATGCTTGACTGTTTTGCTGACATGCTGGAATTTTCTGGATCTTCTAGCTATTGAACACTCATATTTCAAAGCTTAGGAGAACTTGCATGTGTTCATAAAAATGTAAACACCAGCATTGCCTATTCGATAACATTAAAGGGTTAGTTCACCCAAAAATGAAAATTCTGTCATTAATTACTCACCCTTATGTCGTTCCAAACCCGTAAGACCTTCGTTCATCTTCGGAACACAAATAAAGATATTTTTGATGAAATCCGAGAGCTCAGGCCCCTCCATAGACAGCAATTTAATTACCACTTTCAAGGTCCAGAAAGGTAGTAAAGACATCATTAAAATAGTCCATGTGACTCCAGTGGTTCAACCTTAATTTTATGAAGCAACGAGAATACTTTTTTTGTGCAAAAAACAAAGATAACGACTTATTCAACAATCTCTTCTGGTCTGTGCCAGTCTCCTACGCAGTTGACGTAGTGTAAACAGTGCAGCACTTCCGAGTTCTACGGCAGAACGGCGGTTTACCATTGGCTAGCTCCTGCATCAGCATAACACGCATACGTTGTGGTGTTCACGTGAACAGCGTCGCCAATGCTAAGCTGGCATTCTGACGTAGTGCTTCGAAAGCACTGCACTGTATTTACCACGTCAACAGCGTGGGAGACTGACACAGACGAGAAGAGATTGTTGAATAAAGTCATTATTTTTTGTTGTTTTTTTTTGCACACAAAAAGTATTCTCAATGCTTCATAAAATTTAGGTTGAACAACTGTAGTCACATGGACTATTTTATCGATGTCTTTACTACCTTTCTGGACCTTGAAAGTGGTAATTAAATTGCTGTCTATGGAGGGATCAGAGAGCTCTCGGATTTCATTAAAAATATCTTAATTTGTGTTCCGAGTCTTACTGGTTTGGAAGGACATGAGGCTGAGTAATTAATGACAGAATTTTCATTTTTGGGTGAACTAACCCTTTAAAGTCTCTATATTAAGATCCATTCCCCTTTCCGAGATATCTGGCCCTGACACAGGTGGCCTGTCAGTCTAAAAAAAAAACATTGGTACCAGAATTGCTTTGCAGGTTCTGTGTAAATCAGCAATCAGTATAAAGCATAAACAAAGATCATGTAGCATTGTTTTGTAAACATTAGTAAGACTAGACAAGTGTAAGATAGTTTGGCTTTTTCTTGGATTTCTAAAATTTGAATAGGAAAATAAACATTGCAAATATTCAAACTATTTGCATATATTCACATAGACATGCATGTCTGTCTATGCATGTGTTCATTTCATTCACCCTTTTTTAGATTAATCTATTTCAATTGCCCTGCATGTTTCATCTGATCTGAATCAGAAATGATTGTGCACAGGTTTATGCATTCATGCACTTTAATGAAGTTTTTAAACTAAAGTTATGCTTTTTGAATGACCTTGTGAAATCTAATGTTAGCATGTCAGTGTCAACTGATAGATGGAAACACATGATATAGACATTTAATTGTGTAATCTTTTCCTTCTGCATTCAAAATGTATTCACAACAATTTCGCAATTTGATAGTAACCAGTAAATTTTTCATTCGGTTTTGCAGTCGGAAAGACGTCATTGATTACCAGATTTATGTATGACAGTTTCGATAATACCTACCAGGTAAGTGAATCTTTTTCCTGACTCATTGTGTAAGTTTAAACAGTGTTCTGATTTGTTTGGTTCCTATTTTGGATGTTTCTGTTTAGTTGCATGGATTAGTGTCCTTTTCCTTAAAGTTTTGTTTTGTTGCTTTTCATTTTCAGGCAACGATAGGAATCGATTTCTTGTCGAAAACAATGTATCTTGAGGACAGAACAGTAAGTCAATATTTTTTGATTTACCAATAAATGCATGTCCCTTTCAATGATTTGAAGGAATGAAATGCATTAAAATATAAATATTGTATTTTACTGGTATTTAAATGACACACACGTCTGGGATGCTGTTGATTATTGACTGAGGGATTTGTTTGGATTCTTTTTTATAGCTTACATTGGTCAATACTCTTTATGGCTTTACAATGTGTCATTTTAAAAACATTGCAAGTGAATTTATTGCAGTTAATATGATTTTAATGCATTTTTTTTTTATATTGTTAGATTGTTAATTTTCTTTCTTTATGGAAATGTATTGTTATTTTAATGTCTAAAACTCATACTGTGCAGCCCTAGTGTTTTTATTTGCTTTGTTGAACGTTGATTCAAACGTTTAGTGAGATGATGTGTCTGTAAAAGCCCAATATAAACTGCATCATGAGAAAGTCCTGTGCCTCTCTCCACCTGGTGTGTCCATGCTTCAGCCCCTTTTTCTCTCTCACTCTCTCTTGCTCTGTATCTCTCTTTCTAGTTATTTGTTCACATTTGTATGTTTCTTCCTCTAACGAATTGCTCTTCTTGATTGGATTTGAGTGGGAATGTTTCACTCGAAAGATTTGCAGTCCTGATAATTTATTTATCATTTATTTCCATTTAACAATTTCCATTTAATTTTTTCTGGATTCCGTTTTCCCCCCTTCAATTTAAATTTTTCTGGACTCTGATTTATTGGTTAAATGAAATGTTTGTAATCAAAAAGCATGTCTAATTAATTAAAATCATGAAGCTTATACAATTCAGCAATAATTAAAAGTTCAACAAAAATACATTTTAGTGCCCTATGAAAAACTTTTTAATTTTCCCAAATTCTGTTTTCTGTTTAAATTTTTCTGGATTGTATTTTAATGGTTTGGAACAACTTAAGGGTGAGTAAATGATGACAGAAATTTCATTTTTGGGTGAACTATCCCTTTAAGTGCACATCCCTACTTTTGATATATTCATCCAAAACGTGCCAAATTCCGTGACATTCCACGTTATTCAGTAAATTCCATTTTTATAATTGGATTCAGTGATTCTTTATGTGTTTTTCGCATTGTGGAAATCATAGGGTTTAGGGTTTTATAAACCTACTAACATGAGTCCATCTGAAGACCTTAATCTGCTCCCTAACCCGAATCCTGAGCTTGAGAAATCTTTTCGATCCACTTTGTTTTTTCTTATTTCTTACATTTCATTCCACTCCTTTTTTATCCCCCCCCCACCCTTTGAACATTTAATTTCTCCTCTCTTTTTTTCCTTTATTCCCCTCTTTTTCTTTTATTTGTTCTCCATTCACACAGATCAGGCTGCAGCTTTGGGACACAGCAGGACAGGAGCGTTTCCGTAGCCTCATTCCCAGTTACATCAGAGACTCTGCTGCTGCTGTTGTAGTTTACGACATCACAAGTAGGTATCTGAGACCCGCTCTGCGTCCAGTTCCCCTCCTCTTACCTCTTCCTCTTCCCCTTTCTCCCCTCTCTCTCTCTCTCTCTCTCTCTCTCTCTCTCTCTCTCTCTCTCTCTCTCTCTCTCTCTCTCTCTCTGCTGGAACTCTGGTGCTAAAATATTTGGTCAGGTGCGGCTGCAACTGTGGGACACAGCAGGACAGGAGCGCTTCCGCAGTCTGATTCCCAGCTACATCCGGGACTCTACGGTTGCCGTGGTAGTCTTTGACATCACAAGTGAGTGTGGATCCTCGGCGGGAGAACTTAAGGAAGAGGAAAGATGTCTGTCATCTCAACGCAGTCTCTCTTTTTTTTTTTTTTTTTTTTTGTTTCACATCCTTTGAGTTTTCTGTGATTTTCATTCTTTTTGTCTTCTTTCTTATTTGTAACTTTTTTTTGCTTTGCAATTGCAATTCGGTGCTTAACTTGGTAGACACCTTTGTTTTGGGCTACATGCGTATCTTCACATTTAAAGGATAACAGGCCATTGTTTTATTAGCAGCTAAAGTATAGTGCAGATCTATGTTGTTAAAAAAACAGCTTAATAATACCGTTTTCATAGGGAGAGAAAATATATCTTTTTATAAAATGAATGCAGAATACTGCTCAATGTAAAAAATATAAATGTCTAGTAGATTTTTGGCAGTTGCGGCTAAAAGTTAATTTTACACCGTCAGGACTCAACAATAAGTTCCTACGAACAACATTCACATAAGAATGAATGATACAAGAATGATACATTTTTATTTTCGACAGTACATGTTTATATTCGCTAGAAATATTAATATTTTTCATTAAACGTTAAATGTTATGTTTACTTAATTTTTTTTTAATAATTAAAATTATTAAATAATTTAAATTATTTTATAAAAAGAAAATATGCATTAATTCACCATTTTACAGACTGATAAAATGTAGATGATGTTTATGAAAGATGATTTGAGTTCCTGTGACGCATTCATGAGTTGCTTCCAGCTTTAGAAGTTCCTTCTGTCTTTCCTCTTATTTTATCCTTGTGTTTTTTTCTACCTGCAAGTTTTGTCTCCCTGTCTGTGATCCTGGGATTCCCCCATAGACCCCTTAAGGCTCTTCTTAAGTATTAACCCAGTGTCTCTGAAATCCCCTTGACAGATGTCAACTCGTTCCAGCAGACCACCAAATGGATTGATGACGTCCGAACAGAAAGAGGAAGTGATGTCATAATCATGCTGGTGGGAAACAAAACAGATCTTGCAGATAAACGGTTTGTTTAAATTGTTGCAACCTTTTAGGAACATTATGATGTAGTTTGTTACACATTTGCTGTTCTTTTGAACTTTGCAGTTGTCAAAGAATCCTGAAAATAATTTAGTTTGCACAAATATATTGAGCAGCATAATAATAATAATAAATATTTAATAAACCAGCATATTAGAATGCTTTCTGAAGGATCATGTGACATTAAAGACTGTAATCATGCTGAAAATGCAGCTCTGCCATCACAGGAATAAATTATATTTTAAAATACACTATATTGCCAAAAGTTTTGGGATGCCTGCCTTTACGTGCACATGAACTTGAATGACATCCCATTCTTAATCCGTAGGGTTTAATATGGAGTTGGCCCACCCTTTGCAGCTATAACAGCTTCAACTCTTCTGGGAATGCTTTCCACAAGGTTTAGGAGTGTGTTTATGGGAATTTTTGACCAATCGCTTTTGTGAGGTCAGGCACTGATGTTGGTCGAGAAGGCCTGGCTCGCAGTCTCCGCTCTAATTCATCCCAAAGGTGTTCTATCGGGTTGAGGTCAGGACTCTGTGCAGGCCAGTCAAGTTCCTCCACACCAAACTCGCTCATCCATGTCTTTATGGACCTTGCTTTGTGCACTGGTGCGCAGTCATGTTGGAACAGGAAGGGGCCATCCCCAAACTGTTCCCACAAAGTTTGAAGCATAAAATTGTCCAAAATGTCTTTGTATGCTGAAGCATTAAGAGTTCCTTTCACTGAAATTAAGGGGCCAAGCCCAACCCCTGAAAAACAACCCCACACCATAAACCCCCCTCCACCAAACTTTACACTTGGCACAATGCAGTCAGGCAAGTACCGTTCTCCTGGCAACCGCTAAACCCAGACTCATTCATCGGATTGCCAGACAGAGAAGCAGGATTCGTCACTCCAGAGAACATGTCTCCACTGTTCTAGAGTCCAGTGGCGGCGTGCTTTACACCACTGCATCCGACGCTTTGCGTTGCACGTGGTGATATAAGGCTTGGATGCAGCTGCTCGGCCATGGAAACCCATTCCATGAAGCTCTCTACGCTCTGTTCTTGAGCTAATCTGAAGGCCACACGAAGTTTGGAGGTCTGTAGCTATTGACTCTGCAGAAAGTTGGCGACTTCTGCGCACTGTGCGCCTCAGCATGTGCTTGACCCGCTCTGTGATTTTTACGTGGCCTACCACTTTGTGGCTGAGTTGCTGTTGTTCCCAGTTGTTTCCACGTTTGTTATAATACCACTAATCAGTTGACCGTGGAATATTTAGTAGTGAGGAAATTTCACGAATGGACTTATTGCACAGGTGGCAACCTATCACGGTACCACGCTTGTATTCACTGAGCTCTTGAGAGCGACCCATTCTTTCACAAATGTTTGTAGAAGCAGTCTGCATCCCTAGGTGCTTGATTTTATACACCTGTGGCCATGGAAGTGATTGGAACACCTGAATTCAATGATTTGGAAGGGTGTCCCAATACTTTTGGCAATATAGTGTATATTAAAATAGAAAAGTTATTTTAAATTGTAATAATATTTCACAATATTACTGTTTTTACTGTACTTTTGATCAAATGAATGCAGCCTTGGTGTGGTTAAGAGACTTCTTTCAAAAACAAACATTAAAAAAATCTTTCAGACCACAAACTTTTGATTTAGGCAATGTATGTGCACAAAAATGCAATATTTCATAAAATTCACTAAATTAACAGAAATGATTTATCCGTTGACACAGCACATTGGTATCTTTTTGAAATGGCACAAACTAAAACTTAATACTTAATCTGCTCAAAATGGCTAAATATCGGTCGATTATTCAGTCTAGCTGTTTTATCTAGTATTAAAGATATCTATGGGCAAATGGTAATGATTACATGTGTTTTTTGGGCTCATTTCAGGCAAGTTTCTATCGAGGAAGGAGAAAGGAAAGCCAAAGAACTGAATGTAATGTTTATTGAAACTAGTGCTAAAGCCGGATACAATGTCAAACAGGTGAGTGTGACTGAGATTTGACTTGATTCAAGAGTAGAAAGGCGTGCTTTAATGATTGAGAATCAAACTCTGAATCACAAACTTTATTAAATGATATTTGCAAGATTATTCAAAAAGAGCATTACTGAGTATTTCTCTCATAGCACTGTCATCAGAAGAAACCAGATGATTAAATATTCAATTTTTCTGAATGCAAACCGTCTCAAACACACCCACACACTGCATGTTTTTCCTGATCCCGGTGTGAGAGTTTAATAATGGGTGTTTGTGCTTGTCTATTATAGCTTTTCCGGCGTGTAGCAGCAGCTCTTCCTGGTATGGAGAGCACACAAGACAAGAGCAGAGAGGACAGTATCCTACACAAATATATATGCATACATATTTACATACAGTGGGGAGAACAAGTATTTGATACACTGCCGATTTTGCAGGTTTTCCCACTTACAAAGCATGTAGAAGTCTGTAATTTTTATCATAGGTACTCTTCAACTGTGAGTGACGGAATCTAAAACAAAAATCCAGAAAATCACATTGTATGATTTTTAAGTAATTAATTTGCATTTTATTGCATGACATAAGTATTTGATACATCAGAAAAGCAGAAATTAATATTTGGTACAGAAACCTTTGTTTGCAATTACAGAGATCATATGTTTCCTGCAGTTCTAGACCAGGTTTGCACACACTGCAGCAGGGATTTTGGCCCACTCCTCCATACAGACCTTCTCCAGATCCTTCAGGTTTCGGGGCTGTTGCTGGGCAATACGGACTTTCAGCTCCCTCCAAAGATTTTCTATTGGGTTCAGGTCTGGAGACTGGCTAGGCCACTCCAGGACCTTGAGATGCTTCTTACGGAGCCATTAATTAGTTGCCCTGGCTGTGTGTTTCAGGTCGTTGTCATGCTGGAAGACCCAGCCACGACCCATCTTCAATGCTCTTACTGAGGGAAGGAGGTTGTTGGCCAAGATCTCGCGATACATGGCCCCATCCATCCTCCCCTCAATACGGTGCAGTCGTCCTGTCCCCTTTGCAGAAAAGCATCCCCAAAGAATGATGTTTCCACCTCCATGCTTCACGGTTGGGATGGTGTTCTTGGGGTTGTACTCATCCTTCTTCCTCCAAACACAGCGAGTGGAGTTTAGACCAAAAAGCTCTATTTTTGTCTCATCAGACCACATAACCTTCTCCCATTCCTCCTCTGGATCATCCAGATGGTCATTGGCAAACTTCAGACAGGCCTGGACATGCGCTGGCTTGAGCAGGGGGACCTTGCGTGCGCTGCAGGATTTTAATCCATGACGGCGTAGTGTGTTACTAATGATTTTCTTTGAGACTGTGGTCCCAGCTCTCTTCAGGTCATTGACCAGGTCCTGCCGTGTAGTTCTGGGCTGATCCCTCACCTTCCTCATGATCATTGATGCCCCACGAGGTGAGATCTTGCATGGTGCCCCAGACCGATGGAGATTGACCGTCATCTTGAACTTCTTCCATTTTCTAATAATTGCACCAACAGTTGTTGCCTTCTCACCAAGCTGCTTGCCTATTGTCCTGTAGCCCATCCCAGCCTTGTGCAGGTTTGCAATTTTATCCCTGATGTCCTTACACAGCTCTCTGGTCTTGGCCACTGTGGAGAGGTTGGAGTCTGTTTGATTGAGTGTGTGGACAGGTGTCTTTTACATAGGTAACGAGTTCAAACAGGTGCAGTTAATACAGGTAATGAGTGGAGAACAGGAGGGCTTCTTTAAGAAAGATCTGTGAGATCAAATCAGGTCTGTGAGAGCCGGAATTCTTACTGGTTGGTAGGTGATCAAATACTTATGTCATGCAATAAAATGCAAATTAATTATTTAAAAATCATACAATGTGTTTTTTTTTCGATTTTTGCTTTGTAAGTTGGAAAACCTGCAAAATCGGCAGTGTATCAAATACTTGTTCTCTTCACTGTATGTGATTGGGCTTTTCGCACTTTCAGTTGCTTGTTATAGTACTCGATTGTCCATCTGAATAAGCGTTGTTGTGCAATATCGCAACAAAAGCATCATGTTTTTCCTTAATTCCTTATTCCTTCAGTGATCGACATAAAATTAGAAAAGCCGCCAGAGCAGCCAGTCAGCGAAGGCGGCTGTTCATGCTGAAGCTTCAGTCGACATTTCTGTGCCGTGTCTCTTATTGTCGTTCTTTCAGACGCTCTTAGTTGCACTCGCAGCATCTCTCTGGATACTCTGCAGAAGCTCCGCCCGCCCGGAGGGAGTAGAACACTACCCATCATCACCCTTGTTACCATGGTCACCACTGACCCACTCAAATGACTTTAAATTCGAAAGCACAACGTGGATGTGTATGATGTTGCTTTTCTATTAATTGTTTCCGTTAATCGTACACATCAGCCTTTTGTGGTGTTTTTGTTTTTTCACTCTCAAAACGCTTTATAAAGTGTTGGTTTTTTTGTCAATGTTTCGTTATATGTGAAATAATACTTATATTACTGTAATAATGACATGAATAGGAGCAAAACAAGATAAATAAATGAAATAACTTTTAGGAGAAGGATATCCAGATTTGAATATGCGATGACTCTTTAAATGTCGTTCCATAATAATGGTGCAGAGATGGATGAAAGGTTTACAAAGGAGTGTTTTTGGAAATATCCAAGTCTAGATTTCATCATATGTGGCTACAGCATGTTGAATCTGTGACGCTGTTGATGTCTCTTCTTCAGAAGGAAGAAAGGAAAGTGTAAAAACAAATGTTTTTTGGAGTTTGGGAGGAACAAGTGCTGCTTTTTGCTCTGTTGCTCCTCAAGCATTGTGCTTTTTTTTGCTTAGATGTCTTTTTATTTGATTTCTTCCATCTTATTTTGAGCATTAGAAAGCCAATAGCTTAGTCTAAGAGAGATACAGTTATTGTAAAGAAATATGTATATTAAGGGAAGTATCATATCCGGTATAACAGATAATATGCAGCCGTTGCTCTTCAATGGTTTGTTTTATTGGGCTTCCACTGGTTTGCTTTTTTATTAGCATTGTAAAGTTTGATTTCATTTTAATAATGACACACTAGATTTGGTTTGTTTTCTTTTTGATTTGTTGAATCAACCATGAACCCTAATATTTATTTGTAATGTCTTTGTTTTGTTTTTAAACACTGTTTGGTTTTTCATAATTCATAGAGACGTTTAGATATTCTTACCCAAAGCAGCTGTCACATTTGTTTTTAAATGTACAGTGATGTTTTGTCCCCAGACTGATCTAAACGTTTCTAGTGCATTTTGTGTAATTTTTTTGGGTTGTTTTCTTTAAACTGTCTCATACATTTCAAATGGATTTAACCAGTTTTCGTCTGGCAGTGCTGCTTGACGCCAATACTCATTATTTGCACTGCTAAAATTGATCAGCATCTTGAGACATCCCTAATAAAATCTTTATTTCACAACAATATTTTTTTTTAGTTTTGATTGATGGATAATGTATAACTCCGTTTGTAAATCAGGTTGGTAAATGTGCAGAGCAGAAAATTAAAAATACAGTAGGCCTATAGTCAAATCTGTGCAGGAATTGCGCTTTGATTGCAAACACAGAAAAAGAATTCCAGATGTTTTGTGCTTCTGTATGTGGTAGGAGCTTTTTATTTATAAGTGTGTTGCACAACAATATCAAGTTCATAACTTTCTACATTTGCAAGGTAGTACATTAGTGCATAAACAGGCCCCCCCTCTAGTGGTCAGTCATGAGAACTAATTCCATTATGCAGCCTTCGTCATTGAGGTATCTGTGATTGTCATCTCATTGTACCCAGTTTTTGAACATGCTTCTTATTGCGTTCATAGAGTGAACCTTGAGCTGACCGTTTACAGTTTAACGGAAATTACTCTCAAATTCGCGCAAATCATCATGGGGAGTAGGAAAACGGTGGATAGAAAATACAAGATTCTTATATTTGGAGAGCAATCAACGGTCTGACGATCACTCCCAAACCTCATGCTATAGGACATCATAAATTCAGGGTTCCAGTGATTTATAGTTAGAAAAAATCTGAAGCTATTTATAAATAGGCCTACAAACAGGAACAGGCCTCTTGTATCTTGACAAAATCATGGACACAACTGAACAAGTTTGCAAAGCTCTACATTATACACAAAGCAGAATCATAGCAGCAAGAAAATACAATAATTTCGTTATGTGCAGAATTATTCTATGTTAGAAATATCTGTTGATGTTTCACCAATCAGAGAAAAATCTGTTCAATTTGAGCAGCTAAAATAGGTCTGTTGTTTGCAAACTATTGAAGGTACACTATGTAATGTAACGGGTAAACATCATCAATCTTTCTTCCAAAATGTGTTTTTGTCTTACCCTGATTCACTATGGTAAGCCTATTATAACTGTTTATATTTTAGACCTGTCTGGATGTTTTTCGCGGGAAATTGCAATATTATACACTCGCCCATGCCTTTCTCGTCATAGCCAATCCAAAAATAGAGAAAAGTTACTCCAAATATTTGGACATTTAACACTTATGTTGGGTAAGTTCAAATGCATGGTGTATAAGCTAAGCTAGCTGGCTAACCAGGTATAACTAAAAAAAACAGTAAGAATGAGAAATGCTTGATTTCACAACCTATAGCTTCCATTATATACTAGTATATGAAACATTTAATTTAAAAGCAGAACAGTGCAGAGTTTGCTGGCAAAAAGAGAACGCAACAGAGCTTGTAATAAAACAAGAATCAACATTGGCATTTCGGAGATGGCGAGAACTAAGGGATTTGAAATGTTGGAAAAGTGATGTAGAGATGCTGTTTTTAAATAAAGTGCTATATGTAGCTCTATAACAGAGTTCATTGTAAAGCATTATCTATTGTGAAGGGTCATTTAATTATGGTTGTTGTAGCACTGTGCTGGAATTTATTTTCAAGGAAGTACAGTGTCTATTAATGGGTATAGCTGCAATAACGTCTTCAGCTAGTCAGCTTGAGATCCTTTCCATCTGAACTGGTTATATAGCCATTATGTAGTGAATGTTTTATTATGAGCAGTAGGATAACCGTATTCATCCGCACAGTAATGCAGGGCCGAAGCACAATCAAAACAATGTTCTTCTGCAGAATGCATGCATTTTGGCTAGAGGGCCAAAAGTTACATAGTGTACCTTTAAAGCAAACTCCTAGAATCCCCTTTTTACATACTTGATTGACGTCTTAATGCCCACTGAGTTTAAAACAGCTGCAGCTATTCTCATATTTACATATTTATATGCAGGAACAGGTGCGTTTGCTATTGCTGAGCTTTATGGACGGCCCTTCCAGTATATTCTTCCATTCTTTCATCTTCCAGTGATCATCTTGCTATCCGACTGGTCCTCAACAGAACCAGAAGGGCATCCATAGAAGTGAACGCATTGCTGCACCCGCTGCCATTCCAGCCAGGAGTCCCAAAGCAATCTGCTCTCCGAAATTGTCATCAGAGTTTCTGTGCACCCAGATATGCTGAGTTCCTGCAAGGAAGCACATCAGGTTTAGGGCTATGTCCATTGTAAATTGTTTCTGTGTTTATTGGAACTTAACTTGTCATTTAAAACTGGCAATAAATAAAGTTTTACATTTAAAAAAAATTGTAACACTTTACAATAACGTTCCACTTGTTAACATCATTTAACTACATTAGTTAAAATAAACGGTAACACTTTATTTTACAGTGTCCTTGTTACATATGTTGCATGTACTTACCATAGTAATAACAGTAAATTATGCATAATTACATGCAACTAACCCTCAACCAAACCCTAATCCTACCCTAACCCTATAGTAAGTACATGTAGTTAATTAATATTACTCAGTACTTAAATATATAATTACACTGTAACAAAGACACCTTAAAATAAAGTGTAACCAAATAAACTAACATTGAAAAATGTTAAATTTAGGTATTGGGTAGGATTAAGGGATGTAGAATATGGTTATTAATAGCATTAATATGAGCTTTATATGTATTAATAAATATCCTAGTAATATGCATGATAATAAGCAACTAGTTAATAGTGAGAATTGGACCCTAAACTAAAGTTTTACCCAAATTTCAATTAAAATATTGTAATTAAATAATTAAATATTTTAAGGTTTTAAACTTTTGGAGACAAATGTCCAAAAATGACCTTTTCTGTCCTTTGAATTTTCCATGATTGTTCAGCACTTTGAGCTATAAAGTAGTTGTTAACTGCTTTATTAATAAAGGAAATGAATGAACGAACAATATACTTATATGGTTATAGTAATACTACTGATAATACCAATTAAATATATATATATATATATATATATATAAATGGCAATAACCTTATCTCTGTGATTTCTGCCGAATAAGGGACGTGTTTGTATAATTACCTCCACAACCTGTACCTGGCATGATGTAAACTGCGTTATGACTGTCAATCGGAACGGTCTGGTAAGTATCGTCATAGGGATTGTATGTGAAAACCTGTGAGAGTGAAAAGAAATGTGAATTGAATAAAATATTAAAGCAAAAATAGAAAACCATCCTGAATGTCAAGAACAACACTCACTGGATTTCTTTTCGCCTCCATGATTGTGAGTTTCCAGGCCCTGAAAAGTGACCTTAATGAAATAAATTAGAGGGCAAAGTGGGTGGGGCTTTGTTTGTTGTGGGAGGGGTTAAGTTAAAATGTAAAAGGTCAAGACTTACAGTGCCTCATCTTCACTGTTGGCACACAGGATCAGCATAGCACCATCCCTCAGATAAACAACCAGCAGATTCTCTCTGGGGTGACTCTCAGGAGGACATACACCTGCTCACATAGACATAAAGACACTGTTACAACAGCATTAAAGTTTTCATAACATGCACTTTCTACATGATAAGTTCCTTCATACCTGCACACTCCAGTCCAGACTTCACATTCACACAGGTGTTCTTTAGATTTACTTTGGTCTCATAGTCCCTTCTGGATTCAGATGTGTAAAAGACAAAGCTCCCATCTATCCACAGGTCACACCAGTTCAGCTTCCAGCGTTTGAGGATTGAAGCTGTGAACGTTTTTAACAAAATAAAAAAAAGAAAATTCAATATTATGGAGTATCTGTCTCTATTTCCATAGTCTTTTGTAGCACAGACAAACTACTCTCTACAGCTTCATCTTTAATCTTTAAGGTTCTTCATTGGCATTGATGGTTCCATGAAGAACATTCAACATCCAAACCTTTCCACTCCACAAATGGTTCTTTATAGTGGAAAAAGGTTCTTTAGATTTTTAAAGGGAAAAAAAGGATCCTTTTATTTATAAATGTTTATTTTTTTTATTTGGGGAATCAGAAATGGTTCTTCTGTTGCTATGCTGCAAAAAAAAGAAAGAAAAAAAAACCTTTTGGAACAATTACTTTTTAAGAGTGTAGGACTGCGAGTTTTTGATTCCTAGCCATTGGGAATCGAGAGTCAACTCCAAGTTTCATTATAGCTTATGAGCTTAAAGGGATAGTTCACCCAAAAATTATCCCATGATTTACTCACCCTCAAGCCATCTTAGGTGTATGTGACATTCTTCTTTCAGACGAATACAATCGGAGTTATATTAAAAAATGTTCTGGCTAATCCAAGCATTATAATGGCAGCCCAAAATTTGAAGCCCAAAAAAGTGCATCCATCCATTATAAAAGTAATCCTTACTGCCTCTCGCAGTTCAAAACGCTTACGCTACGTCCGATGTCATACGTCGCGTCAGTTAGGCTTTTTTCGTAAGTTGAATACAGAAGGCGGTCTGGCGGAAGGTAGATATTTTACTTTATAATGTGTTAAATATGGATATTTTTTTCGCTTCAGAAGGCCTTTATTAACCCCCCGGAGCCGTATGGATTACTTTTAAGAATGTCATATACACCTAGGATGGCTTGAGGGTGAGTAAATCATGGGGTCATTTTCATTTTTGGGTGAACTAACCCTTTAAGAGCCTTCAATGAACTAATCTGAATGAAATCAAAAGATTCAATTCACTAGAATGAACTAAAACGGCCGCTACTAGCTAGCTGCCTTTTGATTCGGTTTAGAATTGTTCATTGATTTTTTTATTTGAACGTTTCTGTAGGTTACACCAGTAGGTGGCAACCAGTGAGCGTGTTTACGCGTATTATGAATAAGACATTGAATCATTTAATCGTTTCGTTCAAAATGTTGTTCACATTCAAAACACCATGATAGTACTAATATAGATTTAAAAGCCTGCAGCTAAATGATCACAAGTACCTGATTGTTCAAAGCGTCTCAAAGCGTTATTATATTGGATACAATAAATGAACATAGGAATAAACATGCATAACAACATATTGTTACAATCCACGCCTGTCCCGGACTCCATTTCCCAGAATCCTCCCTGTCTCACACCTGAACTCACTTCCTCATCGTCTCTCCCGCTCTCCCCGGATTCCCTGCACCTGGTCCTCGTCATCTACACTCCCTTTATATTGAACCCACTCCCAGCACTCCTGGTCCGTTCTTGATGTTATGTATCAGTTGGTTTGTTTTGCGTGTTCTGTTCCTGTTTCATCTCCTCATTTAAATAAACCCATCTAATTTTGGAAGTCCTATTCAGTCTCTTCCCTGCCGCACCACAACACATATGATCACAAAGTCTTCCACTGAAGTTAGCATTAGCAACTCAAACTTCTTGAAGATGTTATTAGACTATGTGCTAACAAAGAATAGACCTATATTTATTTTTAATAGAGAATATAAAGGTCACTTAGTCATTTATATTACTAGTCATATTGTACATTTTATTTTAAGAATCGAGAAAATTAGCTTGGAATCTTGAAGGGGGACAAAATTTAATTCTAAAGTTATTTAAATGTAACCCCATCGGCAGTTATCATTTGTTTAAATTAATGTATCATTTGGAGTTTCTTTAGAATACAGATCAAACCTGGAGTCTATAACTAACAGCTACTGTACTGTTCTGTAACACTGTCCATAAGAGGATTATTACTGCAAACAGTGTTAGGCTCTGAGTTTCATAACAGTTTCATAACATGGATAGATGCACTTTTATGGACTTCAAAAATGACCCAACAATTCACTGCCATTATAAAGCTTGGAAGAGCCAGGACATTTTTAATATAACTCTGATTTTATTCGTCTGAAAGAAGAATGTCATATACACCTAGGATGACTTGAGGGTGAGTAAATCATGGGCTAATTTTCATTTTTGGCTGAACTATCCCTTTAATTGCAACTAACATAAACGTTTGTGTTTATGTAATATATGTGTGTTTATTATATTATATGTATGCATATATATATATACACTACAGTGATAGGCCTATATATATATATTTGTGATGTTTAGTATTATACACATCCTACTATCTAGGTTTTTCCAAATGAGATCATTTAACTTTAATTTATATGAATTTAAATGACTGGAAACTATTTGGTCAAAAGCAACTGCACTTTGTTTTCTATTTTTTGAAGACAAAATATTCACACTCGGGTTGTTTCTTCCACAATTTTTTTGGGCTAAAAACGTAAACCGCTTCCATTTCTTAGAGGTGCATTGAGCAGATTAGGAATCTTTATATATCTTTATATATCTCTTTATATAACACTTTATATAAAAATATCGGTAACACTTTACAATAAGGTTTCATTAGTTAAAAACTTTAGTTAACATGAACTAGCAATAACAATACTTTATTATAATTAATTTATTATAATATTAGAATTTTTTAATTAATGTTAATTTCAACATTTACTAATACATTATAAAAAATAACATTAATGCACTGTGAACTAACATGAACAAACAATGAACAGCTGGATTTTTTTTTAACTAACATTAATAATGATTAACAAATACAATAACAAATGTATTGCTCATTGTTAGTTCATGTTAGTTAATACATTACCTAATGTTAACAAATGAGACCTTATTGTAAAGTGTTACCAAAATATCTAAATTAATAATTCCACTTACACTGTCTCCAGAGCCAGCCAGATTTGAGCAGAGCCATTGATCAGTCAACTGCCACAAGAGCAATAGCCGTATTCCTACTGTTGTGGTGCTTGTTTGACGTGACTGCAGAGTTTGTGCTTTTGTTTGTGAGTGATGACAGTGACTGTAAGACATCTCAGCAGTCGGAGGGGGTTGTACTGCTGGAATAGTTTGATGACTGTTCCTCTAATCCCTTAAACAGGCCAAAGTGAAGTTTCGGATTACAGATTACAGATTACAGTGAGTTAGTACTGGTTGTCTGTGGAATATTCGCTCCCTTTCCTGTGTTACTCAATCTCTTCTTTATGTTTTTGTGTAGGCTATTATATTAAGTCTTTATAGTTTATTCTATTAGCAGTGTAGCGCTGATCACATAAAATTTTAAACCTGTTCACATTTAATGCTGGCTATGCATTCTCACTTTTGGATGAACAGACTAACCTTAAACCTAAAATGAACCTTACTGCACTTTCAGATTTGATTTAATTTTGATTTAATGTCGTCCTTACAGGATGTTTGGATTTTTAAACCATCTAAATAATAGATGTAATACTTAGTCATCATTGTTGTCATTTTTATAAATCAGGAATTACCCTTAATCTCTAGTAAACACTTCTAGCCATGTTAATTTAACAGACTTTAACAGTCAGACTCCTTAAACATGTTAACATTTGTACACACTGCTTGAACAGCTAATATCAAATTATGCATGATTATTTAAAATGTAGCCTATTTAAATCATGATAAATAATATTTACTTAGTTATTTTAATAATAACAACTATAGCCTAATAATAATTTATATTATTGTTATTATTATTTAGCAAAAAAAAAAAACAACAACTCAAAAAAGCAGTATTATTTTTATTTAGGATATTGAATTTGAGTTTGTCATACGCCCACCACTAGATGGCCTCATCTCGCCAACAACATATGATTCAGGGCCTCTCACACCCCTGTGATTATTGTATGATGATGAAAAATGAAAATAAAGAAAATATTTATTATCATAACTGCAATTATATATAGAATGAGAGCGGCACAGAAAGAGTCT